>JASTWF010001430.1:0-41351 GCA_030390025.1 Squalus acanthias
TCTCTCTCTCTCTCTCTCTCCGGTCAGTGCGGGCTCTCTCTCTCTCTCTCTCTCCGGTCAGTGCCGGGCTCTCTCTCTCTCTCTCTCCTGGTCAGTGCCGGGCTCTCTCTCTCCCTCTCTCTCCGGTCAGTGCCGGGCTCTCTCTCTCTCTCTCTCCCGGTCAGTGCCGGGCTCTCTCTCTCTCTCTCTCCGGTCAGTGTCGGGCTCTCTCTCTCTCTCCGGTCAGTGCCGGGCTCTCTCTCTCTCTCTCTCTCTGTCCCGGTCAGTGCCGGGCTCTCTCTCTCCGGGTCAGTGCCGGGCTCTCTCTCTCTCTCTCTCTCTCTCCGGGTCAGTGCCGGGCTCTCTCTCTCTCTCTCTCCGGGTCAGTGCCGGGCTCTCTCTCTCTCTCCCGGTCAGTGCCGGGCTCTCTCTCTCTCTCTCCGGTCAGTGCCGGGCTCTCTCTCTCTCTCTCTCTCTCCCGGTCAGTGCCGGGCTCTCTCTCTCTCTCTCTCTCTCCCGGTCAGTGCCGGGCTCTCTCTCTCTCTCTCTCTTCCGGTCAGTGCCGGGCTCTCTCTCTCTCCGGTCAGTGCCGGGCTCTCTCTCTCTCTCTCTCCGGTCAGTGCCGGGCTCTCTCTCTCCGGGTCAGTGCCGGGCTCTCTCTCTCTCTCTCTCTCCCGGTCAGTGCCGGGCTCTCTCTCTCTCTCCGGTCAGTGCCGGGCTCTCTCTCTCTCTCTCTCTCTCCGGGTCAGTGCCGGGCTCTCTCTCTCTCTCGGGTCAGTGCCGGGCTCTCTCTCTCTCTCTCTCCCGGTCAGTGCCGGGCTCTCTCTCTCTCTCCGGGTCAGTGCCGGGCTCTCTCTCTCTCTCCCGGTTGCCGGGCTCTCTCTCTCTCTCCGGGTCAGTGCCGGGCTCTCTCTCTCTCTCTCTCTCTCCCGGTCAGTGCCGGGCTCTCTCTCCGGGTCAGTGCCGGGTCAGTGCCGGGCTCTCTCTCTCTCCCGGTCAGTGCCGGGCTCTCTCTCTCTCCGGGTCAGTGCCGGGCTCTCTCTCTCCGGGTCAGTGCCGGTCAGTGCCGGGCTCTCTCTCTCTCGCTCGCTTTGAGTAAACTCCGGAGCGTCGCAACCCTAAGCTTGACATGTATGCTCAAGCTGTCAGGAAATGCATCAACGCCAGATTCATCAGCCGTACTCACAAGACAGTCCAGAATGTCACCCGAGCACAACGCAACGCCATCCACGCACTCAAGACCAACCGCAACATCGTCATCAAACCAGCGGACAAAGGAGGAGCCATCGTCATACAGAACAGAACGGACTATTGCAAAGAAGCATACCGACAACTGGACAACCAGGAACACTACAGACAGCTACCCGCAGATCCGACCAAAGAACACACCCGCCAACTCAATAGACTGATCAAGACCTTCGATCCAGACCTTCAAAACATCCTACGCGCTCTCATCCCACGTACTCCCCGCGTAGGAGACTTTTACTGCCTCCCAAAGATACACAAAGCCAACACACCCGGACGTCCTATCGTATCAGGCAACGGAACCCTGTGTGAGAACCTCTCTGGGTACGTCGAGGGCATCCTGAAACCCATCGTACAGGGAACCCCCAGCTTCTGTCGCGACACTACAGACTTCTTGCAGAAACTCAGCACCCATGGACCAGTTGAACCAGGAACACTCCTCGTCACAATGGACGTATCGGCACTCTACACCAATATCCCCCACAATGACGGCATCGCTGCGACAGCCTCAGTACTCAACACCAACAACAGCCAATCTCCGGACGCCATCTTACAACTCATCCGCTTCATCCTTGACCACAATGTCTTCACCTTCGACAACCATTTTTTCACCCAAACACACGGAACAGCCATGGGGACCAAATTCGCACCCCAATACGCCAACATCTTCATGCACAAGTTCGAGCAAGACTTCTTCGCTGCACAGGACCTCCAACCAACGCTGTACACCAGATACATCGACGACATCTTCTTCCTTTGGACCCACGGCGAAGGATCACTGAAAGGACTACACGATAGCATCAACAGGTTCCATCCCACCATCAAACTCACCATGGACTACTCCTCAGAATCGGTTTCATTCTTGGACACACGAATCTCCATCAAAGACAGACGCCTCAGCACTTCACTCTACCGCAAGCCCACGGACAACCTCACGATGCTCCACTTCTCCAGCTTCCACCCTAACCACGTTAAAGAAGCCATCCCCTATGGACAAGCCCTGCGAATACACAGGATCTGCTCAGACGAGGAGGAACGCGATGGACACCTACAGACACTGAAAGACGCTCTCGTAAGAACGGGATATGACGCTCGACTCGTCGATCGACAGTTCCGACGGGCCACAGCGAAAAACCGCATAGACCTCCTCAGAAGACGAACACGGGACACAACCAACAGAGTACCCTACGTCGTCCAGTACTTCCCCAGAGCGGAAAAACTACGCCATGTTCTTCGCAGCCTTCAACATGTCATCGATGACGACGAACACCTTGCTAAGGCCATCCCCACGCCTCCACTACTCGCCTTCAAGCAGCCGCCTAACCTCAAAAGTACCATCGTTCGCAGCAGATTACCCATCTTTCAGGAGAACAGCAACCAAGACACCACACAACCCTGCCACGGCAACCTCTGCAAGACATGCCAAATCATGGACACAGATACCATCATCACACGTGAGGACACTACCCACCAGGTACACGGTACATACTCATGTGACTCGGCCAACGTTGTCTACCTGATACGTTGCAGTAAAGGATGCTCCAGAGCATGGTACATCGACGAGACCATGCAGACACTGAGACAATGTATGAACGGACACCGCGCAACAATCGCCAGGCAGGAGGGTTGCCTCCCAGTCGGGGAACACTTCAGCAGCCAGGGACATTCAGCCTCGGATCTGCGGGTAAGCGTTCTCCAAGGCGGCCTTCGAGATACACGACAGCGCAAAATCATAGAGCAGAAACTGATAGCCAAGTTCCGCACTCATGAGGATGGCCTCAATCGCGATATCGGGTTCATGTCACGATACAGAACGTGACTTGACATCATGGCCGGTCTTTCCAGGTGTTTTTTTGGGGGTTTTTTTGGTTTTTTTTTTAAAAAGGCTAACACAAGAACACAAATTGACAGGATATGCAGCCAGCAGGTGGTTTGACACGTTGGACCCCCTGGGACACATCTCATTGTCTTGGCTGTGCTCTTTGTTGTAGCGAATAATGTGAATAGATTTTGTCTGGGTTTAAATTGTGAATTCTGGGAGATTCTCTCATTGCGAACTTACCTGACGAAGGAGCGACAGCTCCGAAAGCTTGTAAAATTAAATAAATCTGTTGGACTATAACCTGGTGTTGTGCGACTTCTCATTTTTGAGTAAACTCCTCTACCACCCCCAGCACCCCTTCCCCTTCGCCCGGCACCTTCCCGTGCACGCGCAGGAGATGCAACACATGCCCTTATACCTCCCCTCTTCCCACTGTCCAGGGCCCCAAACACCCCTTCCAGGTGAAACAGCGATTTACTTGTACTTCCTGCAATTTAGTATACTGTATTCGCTGCTCACGATGTGGACTCCTCTACATTGGGGAGACCAAACGCAGATTGGGTGACCGCTTTGCGGAACACCTCCGTTCAGTCCGTAAGGGGGACCCCGAGCTCCCGGTGGCCTGTCACTTTAATTCACCGCTTCACTCCCACTCTGACCTCACCGTCCTCGGCCTAATACACTGTTCCACGGAAGCTCAGCGTAAGCTCGAGGAACAGCACCTCATCTTTCGTTTAGGCACGCTACAGCCCTCTGGACTCAATATCGAGTTCAACAATTTTAGATCATAACCCCAGCTCCAATCACATTTATATTTTATTTTATCCACCCTTTTATTTGTCCCCCCCACCTTTTTTTTTCCTCCTAGAAGCTGGCAGCTGTCCTTCATTCTGCCAGTAGATTTCACACTTCATTCAGCCTTAATCTGTCACATTAACACCACCTCTAGCCTTGCATATCTCTTTATGTCTCTTCATCTCCTCCTTTGTTCCTTTATCCCCTCCCCCTTTTCCCAGCTTTACCCTGGCCTTAAATCTATTTGATTTCCAGCTCTTCCCAGTTCTGATGAAAGGTCATCGACCTGAAACGTCAACTCTCTTTCTCTCTCCACGGATGCTGCCTGGCCTGCTGAGTTTTTCCAGCGTTTTCTGTTGTTATTTCGGATTTCCAGCATCTGCAGTATTTTGCTATCGTATTAGTGTTTGGTTCACTGCCACCTCTCTTCTTGGAATGCCTACCTTGAAGAAGTTCTGCTCTTCTCTTCGACGGGATTTCCGTTTGGCTCTTCAACCTTGTTCATCTTCATTGATTTCAGTTTCCCTTCTCGTGTTTGATCAGGTATCTGCCAAGACTCGGTTTCACAGCCACATTACTTTCCTCAGCAACTGTCTCCGGTTCCGACTTATCCCACGTGGATTCCAACTAAACTTCCACCCTTCGTGTTTCGGATCCACCCAGGATTACAAATATCTCCAAGATATTCATCGTTCCTCGAACTACTGCTCTCGCCGCATCTTGAGATCCACGCTCAATGCCATGCGGCGCCACATGAACACTCTCGACATCTCTCTTCAGCAGCACCGACGCACTCTATCTCAAAGCTGTCCGGGTCCACAGTTCCATTTCATCCTTAGACTCATCCGACGCTTCAACAAAAAACTTTTCTTCTTCCTTTCCGATGTCAAGGATCGCAAGCTTCAACAACTCTTGGACACTAAAGCCCCTCCGGAACCTTCTTCCCCTTCACTTTCCTCTGACCCCCCTTCTCCCAATCTCACCCCCTGCCGCGTTTTCACTATCCCCTCTGACCTTCCCCTCTCTGACTCCGAACGATCAGTCCTCAGCAAAGGCCTGAGCTTCATCCCCTTACGCCCCCATCTCAATGAATTTCGAGCTCGGCACGATGCTGAGCTCTTTTTCCGCCGCCTCCGTCTCCGTGCCCACTTCTCTGGCCAGGAGTCTTCCCCCCGCACGGCTGACCCTTTCTCCCGCTTTCAGAATTCTCGTTCCACCTGGACCCCTCCCTCTGGCCTCTTACCCTCTCTTGATCTTTTCATTGCTAACTGCCGCCGTGACATCGGCCAGCTCAATTTCTCTGCTCCCCTCACTCACTCCAACCTACCTCCCTCTGAACTTGCAGCACTCCATTCTCTCCGATCCAACCCTGACATTGTCATTAAACCTGCTGACAAGGGTGGCGCTGTTGTTGTTTGGCGAACCGACCTCTACCTAGCGGAAGTTGAACGCCAACTCTCTGACACCTCCTCCTACCTCCACCTGGACCATGACCCCACTACCGAACATCAAGCCACCGTGTCCAAGACTGTCACTGACCTCATCTCCTCTGGAGATCTTCCCCCCACGGCCGCCAACCTCATAGTTCCCCAACCCCGCACAGCCCGCTTCTACCTCCTTCCCAAGATCCACAAACAGGACTGCCCCGGTAGACCCATCGTTTCAGCCTGTTCTTGCCCCACGGAACTTATCTCTTCCTATCTCGACTCTATTTTTTCTCCCCTTGTCCAGTCTCTTCCCACCTACATCCGCGACTCTTCCGATGCCCTCCGCCATTTTAACAGTTTCCAGTTTCCCGGCCCCAACCGTCTCCTCTTCACTATGGACGTACAATCCCTCTACACCTCCATTCCCCACCAGGATGGCCTGAGGGCGCTCCGCTTCTTCCTTGAACAGAGGCCCAACCAGTCCCCATCCACCACCACCCTCCTCCGCCTGGCTGAACTTGTTCTCACATTGAACAACTTCTCCTTTGACTCTACCCATTTCCTCCAAATTAAAGGTGTTGCTATGGGTACCCGCATGGGTCCTAGCTATGCCTGCCTTTTCGTGGGATATGTGGAACACTCTTTGTTCCAGTCCTACTCGGGTCCCCTCCCTCACCTCTTTTTCCGGTACATTGATGACTGTATCGGTGCCGTCTCCTGCTCTCGCCCTGAACTAGAACATTTCATTCACTATGCTTCCAATTTCCACCCTTCCCTCACCTTCACATGGTCCATCTCCGACTCTTCTCTTCCCTTCCTCGACTTCTCCATCTCCATCTCTGGGGATAGGTTATTGACTAACATTCACTACAAGCCCACCGACTCCCACAGCTACCTGGACTACACTTCCTCCCACCCCGCCTCCTGTAAGGACTCTATTCCATTCTCCCAGTTTCTCCGTCTCCGCCGCATCTGCTCTGATGATGCCACCTTCCATACCAGTGCTTCCGACATGTCTTCCTTTTTCCTCAACCGAGGATTCCCCTCTACCGTGGTCGACCGTTCTATCTCCCGCACATCTGCCCTCACCCCTGCCCCTCCCTCCCGGAACCACGATAGGGTTCCCCTTGTCCTCACCTTTCACCCCACCAGCCTCCACATTCAACGGATCATCCTCCGCCATTTCCGCCACCTCCAGCGTGATCCCACCACCAAACACATCTTCCCCTCACCTCCCCTTTCAGCATTCCGCAGGGACCGCTCCCTCCGCGACACCCTAGTCCACTCCTCTACCACCCCCAGCACCCCTTCCCCTTCGCCCGGCACCTTCCCGTGCACGCGCAGGAGATGCAACACATGCCCTTATACCTCCCCTCTTCCCACTGTCCAGGGCCCCAAACACCCCTTCCAGGTGAAACAGCGATTTACTTGTACTTCCTGCAATTTAGTATACTGTATTCGCTGCTCACGATGTGGACTCCTCTACATTGGGGAGACCAAACGCAGATTGGGTGACCGCTTTGCGGAACACCTCCGTTCAGTCCGTAAGGGGGACCCCGAGCTCCCGGTGGCCTGTCACTTTAATTCACCGCTTCACTCCCACTCTGACCTCACCGTCCTCGGCCTAATACACTGTTCCACGGAAGCTCAGCGTAAGCTCGAGGAACAGCACCTCATCTTTCGTTTAGGCACGCTACAGCCCTCTGGACTCAATATCGAGTTCAACAATTTTAGATCATAACCCCAGCTCCAATCACATTTATATTTTATTTTATCCACCCTTTTATTTGTCCCCCCCACCTTTTTTTTCCTCCTAGAAGCTGGCAGCTGTCCTTCATTCTGCCAGTAGATTTCACACTTCATTCAGCCTTAATCTGTCACATTAACACCACCTCTAGCCTTGCATATCTCTTTATGTCTCTTCATCTCCTCCTTTGTCCCTTTATCCCCTCCCCCTTTTCCCAGCTTTACCCTGGCCTTAAATCTATTTGATTTCCAGCTCTTCCCAGTTCTGATGAAAGGTCATCGACCTGAAACGTTAACTCTCTTTCTCTCTCCACGGATGCTGCCTGGCCTGCTGAGTTTTTCCAGCGTTTTCTGTTGTTATTTGGGGTTGGTTACTGTTTGCTCCGCCTTCTGTTTTCCTATTGGATAATTGAGCTGTCAATCAAACCTCCGACCAATGGATGCTCTATGTAAATCGGGAGCGGTGCTGCCGAGTGTGATTGGTCAATGAGCGGCGAGGCGGAGGTGACACTGAGCCCGGGACTCTACCTGTCACTCAGGTGAGCGGCGGCGTTGGAGCAGCAGCTTGGCCAGGTGATGGTAGCGGCATCTGTCCCAGCCCACCCGGCTCTGCTGGGATCGGTCACTGGGGCCAATGTCCGGGTCTGTGCTGGGGCCAGTGTTGTGATCTGTCCGGGTCTGTGCTGGGAGCAGTGTCCGGGTCTGTGCAGGGAGCAGTGTCCGGGTCTGTGCTGGGAGCAGTGTCCGGGTCTGTGCAGGGAGCAGTATCCGGGTCTGTGCTGGGAGCAGTGTCTGGGTCTGTGCTGGGAGCAGTGTCCGGGTCTGTGCTGGGAGCAGTGTCCGGGTCTATGCTGGGAGCAGTGTCCGGGTCTGTGCTGGGAGCAGTGTCCGGGTCTGTGCAGGGAGCAGTGTCCGGGTCTGTGCAGGGAGCAGTGTCCGGGTCTGTGCTGGGAGCAGTATCCGGGTCTGTGCTGGGAGCAGTGTCCGGGTCTGTGCAGGGAGCAGTGTCCGGGTCTGTGCAGGGAGCAGTATCCGGGTCTGTGCTGGGAGCAGTGTCCGGGTCTGTGCTGGGAGCAGTGTCCGGGTCTGTGCAGGGAGCAGTATCCGGGTCTGTGCTGGGAGCAGTGTCCGGGTCTGTGCTGGGAGCAGTGTCCGGGTCTGTGCTGGGAGCAGTGTCCGGGTCTGTGCAGGGAGCAGTATCCGGGTCTGTGCTGGGAGCAGTGTCCGGGTCTGTGCAGGGAGCAGTATCCGGGTCTGTGCTGGGAGCAGTGTCCGGGTCTGTGCTGGGAGCAGTGTCTGGGTCTGTGCTGGGATCTGTCTGCGGCTGTGCAGGGAGCAGTGTCCGGGTCTGTGCTGGGAGCAGTGTCCGGGTCTGTGCTGGGAGCAGTGTCTGGGTCTGTGCTGGGTGCAGTGTCTGGGTCTGTGCTGGGGCCAGTGTCTGGGTCTGGGTCTGTGCTGGGGCCAGTGTCTGTGTCTATGCTTGGAGCAGTGTTTGGGTCTGTGCTGGGAGCAGTGTCCAGGTCTGTGCTGGGAGCAGTGTCCAGGTCTGTGCTGGGAGCAGTGTCCAGGTCTGTGCTGGGAGCAGTGTCCGGGTCTGTGCTGGGAGCAGTGTCTGGGTCTAGTGTCTGGATCCATGCTGGGATTTGTCCCCGCAACTCTGTTGGTATAAATCTCTGTGGCTGAGCTGGGATCTGTCTCTGGGACAATGTTGGGACCAATCCCTGTGCTGGGATCTGTCTCTGTAGCTCTGTTAGGACCTGTTCCTATGCTGGGACTGTCTCTCTAGCTCTGTTGGAATATGTCCCTGTGCTGGGATCTGTCTCTCTAGCTCTGTTGGAATATGTTCCTGTGCTGGGACCTGTCTCTCTAGCTCTGTTGGAATATGTCCCTGTGCTGGGATCTGTCTCTGTAGCTCTGTTGGAATATGTCCCTGTGCTGGGATCTGTCTCTGTAGCTCTGTTGGAATATGTCCCTGTGCTGGGATCTGTCTCTGTAGCTCTGTTGGGACCTGTTCCTGTGCTGGGACCTGTCTCTCTAGCTCTGTTGGGACATGCCCCTGTGCTGGGATCTGTCTCTGTAGCTCTGTTGGGATCTGTCCCTGTGCGACCCTGCCCACTCCTCAAACAACTTCAGTGCCTTTCAGGATCTCTGTTAAGAGAGTTTCTAACACTGGCCGAATGTGGCAGAGTGACATCCTGGGTGCCCTTGTGTGCTCCTCGGTGTCTGCTCAAATACACCGGTTAAATCTATTGGAGAATTTTGCTTGTTAAAAGTGCCTTTACTTTTAGAAGGAACTTCCTGGCCACGGACTTCGCCGTTCCCCATCCCCTCGCCGTTCCCCGTCCCCTCGCCGTTCCCCACCATTGATTAAGAGGGGGAAAAGATTGATTAAGAGGGGAAAAATAGAGTATGAGAGTAAACTTGCAAGGAACATAAAAGCAGATTGTAAAAGCTTCTACAAGTATGTAAAAAGGAAAAGATTAATGAAAACAAGTGTAGGTCCCTTACAGTCAGAAACGGGAGAATTTATAATGGGGAACAAGGAAATGGCAGAGCAATTAAACAAATACTTTGTGTCCTCTTCTGTGAAGACAGAACCAAATAACTTCCCGGGCTCTCCCTCTCCCGGTCAGTGCCGGGCTCTCTCTCTCTCTCCCGGTCAGTGCCGGGTCAGTGCCGGGCTCTCTCTCTCTCTCTCCGGGTCAGTGCCGGTCAGTGCCGGGCTCTCTCTCTCTCTCCCGGTCAGTGCCGGGTCAGTGCCGGGCTCTCTCTCTCTCTCTCCGGGTCAGTGCCGGTCAGTGCCGGGCTCTCTCTCTCTCTCCCGGTCAGTGCCGGGCTCTCTCTCTCTCTCTCTCCGGGTCAGTGCCGGTCAGTGCCGGGCTCTCTCTCTCTCCGGGTCAGTGCCGGGCTCTCTCTCTCTCTCCCGGTCAGTGCCGGGTCAGTGCCGGGCTCTCTCTCTCTCCGGGTCAGTGCCGGGCTCTCTCTCTCTCCGGGTCAGTGCCGGGCTCTCTCTCTCCGGGTCAGTGCCGGGCTCTCTCTCTCCGGGTCAGTGCCGGTCAGTGCCGGGCTCTCTCTCTCTCCGGGTCAGTGCCGGGCTCTCTCTCTCCGGGTCAGTGCCGGTCAGTGCCGGGCTCTCTCTCTCTCTCTCTCCGGGTCAGTGCCGGGCTCTCTCTCTCTCCGGGTCAGTGCCGGGCTCTCTCTCTCCGGGTCAGTGCCGGTCAGTGCCGGGCTCTCTCTCTCTCTCTCTCCGGGTCAGTGCCGGTCAGTGCCGGACTCTCTCTCTCTCCGGGTCAGTGCCGGTCAGTGCCGGGCTCTCTCTCTCTCCGGGTCAGTGCCGGGCTCTCTCTCTCTCTCCCGGTCAGTGCCGGGTCAGTGCCGGGCTCTCTCTCTCTCCGGGTCAGTGCCGGGCTCTCTCTCTCTCCGGGTCAGTGCCGGGCTCTCTCTCTCCGGGTCAGTGCCGGGCTCTCTCTCTCCGGGTCAGTGCCGGTCAGTGCCGGGCTCTCTCTCTCTCTCTCTCCGGGTCAGTGCCGGTCAGTGCCGGACTCTCTCTCTCTCCGGGTCAGTGCCGGTCAGTGCCGGGCTCTCTCTCTCTCCGGGTCAGTGCCGGGCTCTCTCTCTCTCTCCCGGTCAGTGCCGGGTCAGTGCCGGGCTCTCTCTCTCTCCGGGTCAGTGCCGGGCTCTCTCTCTCCGGGTCAGTGCCGGGCTCTCTCTCTCCGGGTCAGTGCCGGTCAGTGCCGGGCTCTCTCTCTCTCCGGGTCAGTGCCGGGCTCTCTCTCTCCGGGTCAGTGCCGGTCAGTGCCGGGCTCTCTCTCTCTCTCTCTCCGGGTCAGTGCCGGGCTCTCTCTCTCTCCGGGTCAGTGCCGGGCTCTCTCTCTCCGGGTCAGTGCCGGTCAGTGCCGGGCTCTCTCTCTCTCTCTCTCCGGGTCAGTGCCGGTCAGTGCCGGGCTCTCTCTCTCCGGGTCAGTGCCGGTCAGTGCCGGGCTCTCTCTCTCTCTCTCTCCGGGTCAGTGCCGGTCAGTGCCGGACTCTCTCTCTCTCCGGGTCAGTGCCGGTCAGTGCCGGGCTCTCTCTCTCTCCGGGTCAGTGCCGGGCTCTCTCTCTCTCTCTCTCCCGGTCAGTGCCGGGTCAGTGCCGGGCTCTCCCGCTCCGGGTCAGTGCCGGTCAGTGCCGGGCTCTCTCTCTCTCTCCGGGTCAGTGCCGGTCAGTGCCGGGCTCTCTCTCTCTCTCCGGGTCAGTGCCGGGCTCTCTCTCTCTCTCCCGGTCAGTGCCGGTCAGTGCCGGGCTCTCTCTCTCTCTCTCTCCGGGTCAGTGCCGGTCAGTGCCGGGCTCTCTCTCTCTCTCCGGGTCAGTGCCGGTCAGTGCCGGGCTCTCTCTCTCTCGCTCGCTTTGAGTAAACTCGGGGTTGGTTACTGTTTGCTCCGCCTTCTGTTTTCCTATTGGATAATTGAGCTGTCAATCAAACCTCCGACCAATGGATGCTCTATGTAAATCGGGAGCGGTGCTGCCGAGTGTGATTGGTCAATGAGCGGCGAGGCGGAGGTGACACTGAGCCCGGGACTCTACCTGTCACTCAGGTGAGCGGCGGCGTTGGAGCAGCAGCTTGGCCAGGTGATGGTAGCGGCATCTGTCCCAGCCCACCCGGCTCTGCTGGGATCGGTCACTGGGGCCAATGTCCGGGTCTGTGCTGGGGCCAGTGTTGTGATCTGTCCGGGTCTGTGCTGGGATCTGTCTGCGGCTGTGCAGGGAGCAGTATCCGGGTCTGTGCAGGGAGCAGTATCCGGGTCTGTGCTGGGAGCAGTGTCCGGGTCTGTGCTGGGAGCAGTGTCTGGGTCTGTGCTGGGATCTGTCTGCGGCTGTGCAGGGAGCAGTGTCCGGGTCTGTGCTGGGAGCAGTGTCCGGGTCTGTGCTGGGAGCAGTGTCCGGGTCTGTGCTGGGAGCAGTGTCCGGGTCTGTGCTGGGAGCAGTGTCTGGGTCTGTGCTGGGATCTGTCTGCGGCTGTGCAGGGAGCAGTGTCCGGGTCTGTGCTGGGAGCAGTGTCCGGGTCTGTGCTGGGAGCAGTGTCCGGGTCTGTGCTGGGTGCAGTGTCTGGGTCTGTGCTGGGGCCAGTGTCTGGGTCTGTGCTGGGGCCAGTGTCTGTGTCTATGCTTGGAGCAGTGTTTGGGTCTGTGCTGGGAGCAGTGTCCAGGTCTGTGCTGGGAGCAGTGTCCAGGTCTGTGCTGGGAGCAGTGTCCAGGTCTGTGCTGGGAGCAGTGTCCGGGTCTGTGCTGGGAGCAGTGTCTGGGTCTAGTGTCTGGATCCATGCTGGGATTTGTCCCCGCAACTCTGTTGGTATAAATCTCTGTGGCTGAGCTGGGATGTGTCTCTGGGACAATGTTGGGACCAATCCCTGTGCTGGGATCTGTCTCTGTAGCTCTGTTAGGACCTGTTCCTATGCTGGGACTGTCTCTCTAGCTCTGTTGGAATATGTCCCTGTGCTGGGATCTGTCTCTCTAGCTCTGTTGGAATATGTTCCTGTGCTGGGACCTGTCTCTCTAGCTCTGTTGGAATATGTCCCTGTGCTGGGATCTGTCTCTGTAGCTCTGTTGGAATATGTCCCTGTGCTGGGATCTGTCTCTGTAGCTCTGTTGGAATATGTCCCTGTGCTGGGATCTGTCTCTGTAGCTCTGTTGGGACCTGTTCCTGTGCTGGGACCTGTCTCTCTAGCTCTGTTGGGACATGCCCCTGTGCTGGGATCTGTCTCTGTAGCTCTGTTGGGATCTGTCCCTGTGCGACCCTGCCCACTCCTCAAACAACTTCAGTGCCTTTCAGGATCTCATTTAAGAGAGTTTCTAACACTGGCCGAATGTGGCAGAGTGACATCCTGGGTGCCCTTGTGTGCTCCTCGGTGTCTGCTCAAATACACCGGTTAAATCTATTGGAGAATTTTGCTTGTTAAAAGTGCCTTTACTTTTAGAAGGAACTTCCTGGCCACGGACTTCGCCGTTCCCCATCCCCTCGCCGTTCCCCGTCCCCTCGCCGTTCCCCACCATTGATTAAGAGGGGGAAAAGATTGATTAAGAGGGGAAAAATAGAGTATGAGAGTAAACTTGCAAGGAACATAAAAGCAGATTGTAAAAGCTTCTACAAGTATGTAAAAAGGAAAAGATTAATGAAAACAAGTGTAGGTCCCTTACAGTCAGAAACGGGAGAATTTATAATGGGGAACAAGGAAATGGCAGAGCAATTAAACAAATACTTTGTGTCCTCTTCTGTGAAGACAGAACCAAATAACTTCCCGGGCTCTCCCTCTCCCGGTCAGTGCCGGGCTCTCTCTCTCTCTCCCGGTCAGTGCCGGGTCAGTGCCGGGCTCTCTCTCTCTCTCCCCGGGTCAGTGCCGGTCAGTGCCGGGCTCTCTCTGTCTCTCCCGGTCAGTGCCGGGTCAGTGCCGGGCTCTCTCTCTCTCTCTCCGGGTCAGTGCCGGTCAGTGCCGGGCTCTCTCTCTCTCTCCCGGTCAGTGCCGGGCTCTCTCTCTCTCTCTCTCCGGGTCAGTGCCGGTCAGTGCCGGGCTCTCTCTCTCTCCGGGTCAGTGCCGGGCTCTCTCTCTCTCCGGGTCAGTGCCGGGCTCTCTCTCTCTCCCGGTCAGTGCCGGGCTCTCTCTCTCTCCCGGTCAGTGCCGGGTCAGTGCCGGGCTCTCTCTCTCTCTCTCTCCGGGTCAGTGCCGGTCAGTGCCGGGCTCTCTCTCTCTCTCGCTCGCTTTGAGTAAACTCGGGGTTGGTTACTGTTTGCTCCGCCTTCTGTTTTCCTATTGGATAATTGAGCTGTCAATCAAACCTCCGACCAATGGATGCTCTATGTAAATCGGGAGCGGTGCTGCCGAGTGTGATTGGTCAATGAGCGGCGAGGCGGAGGTGACACTGAGCCCGGGACTCTACCTGTCACTCAGGTGAGCGGCGGCGTTGGAGCAGCAGCTTGGCCAGGTGATGGTAGCGGCATCTGTCCCAGCCCACCCGGCTCTGCTGGGATCGGTCACTGGGGCCAATGTCCGGGTCTGTGCTGGGGCCAGTGTTGTGATCTGTCCGGGTCTGTGCTGGGATCTGTCTGCGGCTGTGCAGGGAGCAGTATCCGGGTCTGTGCTGGGAGCAGTGTCCGGGTCTGTGCAGGGAGCAGTATCCGGGTCTGTGCTGGGAGCAGTGTCCGGGTCTGTGCTGGGAGCAGTGTCCGGGTCTGTGCTGGGATCTGTCTGCGGCTGTGCAGGGAGCAGTATCTGGGTCTGTGCTGGGAGCAGTGTCCGGGTCTGTGCTGGGAGCAGTGTCCGGGTCTGTGCTGGGAGCAGTGTTTGGGTCTGTGCTGGGATCTGTCTGCGGCTGTGCAGGGAGCAGTGTCCGGGTCTGTGCTGGGAGCAGTGTCCGGGTCTGTGCTGGGAGCAGTGTCTGGGTCTGTGCTGGGGCCAGTGGCTGGGTCTGGGTCTGTGCTGGGGCCAGTGTCTGTGTCTGTGCTTGGAGCAGTGTTTGGGTCTGTGCTGGGAGCAGTGTCCAGGTCTGTGCTGGGAGCAGTGTCCAGGTCTGTGCTGGGAGCAGTGTCCGGGTCTGTGCTGGGAGCAGTGTCCGGGTCTGTGCTGGGAGCAGTATCCGGGTCTGTGCTGGGAGCAGTGTCTGGGTCTGTGCTGGGATCTGTCTGCGGCTGTGCAGGGAGCAGTGTCTGGGTCTGTGCTGGGATCTGTCTGCGGCTGTGCAGGGAGCAGTGTCCGGGTCTGTGCTGGGAGCAGTGTCCGGGTCTGTGCTGGGAGCAGTGTCTGGGTCTGTGCTGGGATCTGTCTGCGGCTGTGCAGGGAGCAGTGTCCGGGTCTGTGCTGGGAGCAGTGTCCGGGTCTGTGCTGGGAGCAGTGTCCGGGTCTGTGCTGGGTGCAGTGTCTGGGTCTGTGCTGGGGCCAGTGTCTGGGTCTGGGTCTGTGCTGGGGCCAGTGTCTGTGTCTATGCTTGGAGCAGTGTTTGGGTCTGTGCTGGGAGCAGTGTCCAGGTCTGTGCTGGGAGCAGTGTCCAGGTCTGTGCTGGGAGCAGTGTCCAGGTCTGTGCTGGGAGCAGTGTCCGGGTCTGTGCTGGGAGCAGTGTCTGGGTCTAGTGTCTGGATCCATGCTGGGATTTGTCCCCGCAGCTCTGTTGGTATAAATCTCTGTGGCTGAGCTGGGATCTGTCTCTGGGACAACGTTGGGACCAATCCCTGTGCTGGGATCTGTCTCTGTAGCTCTGTTGGGACCTGTTCCTATGCTGGGACTGTCTCTCTAGCTCTGTTGGAATATGTCCCTGTGCTGGGATCTGTCTCTCTAGCTCTGTTGGAATATGTTCCTGTGCTGGGATCTGTCTCTGTAGCTCTGTTGGGACCTGTTCCTGTGCTGGGACCTGTCTCTCTAGCTCTGTTGGGACATGCCCCTGTGCTGGGATCTGTCTCTGTAGCTCTGTTGGGATCTGTCCCTGTGCGACCCTGCCCACTCCTCAAACAACTTCAGTGCCTTTCAGGATCTCTGTTAAGAGAGTTTCTAACACTGGCCGAATGTGGCAGAGTGACATCCTGGGTGCCCTTGTGTGCTCCTCGGTGTCTGCTCAAATACACCGGTTAAATCTATTGGAGAATTTTGCTTGTTAAAAGTGCCTTTACTTTTAGAAGGAACTTCCTGGCCACGGACTTCGCCGTTCCCCATCCCCTCGCCGTTCCCCGTCCCCTCGCCGTTCCCCACCATTGATTAAGAGGGGGAAAAGATTGATTAAGAGGGGAAAAATAGAGTATGAGAGTAAACTTGCAAGGAACATAAAAGCAGATTGTAAAAGCTTCTACAAGTATGTAAAAAGGAAAAGATTAATGAAAACAAGTGTAGGTCCCTTACAGTCAGAAACGGGAGAATTTATAATGGGGAACAAGGAAATGGCAGAGCAATTAAACAAATACTTTGTGTCCTCTTCTGTGAAGACAGAACCAAATAACTTCCCGGGCTCTCCCTCTCCCGGTCAGTGCCGGGCTCTCTCTCTCTCTCCCGGTCAGTGCCGGGTCAGTGCCGGGCTCTCTCTCTCTCTCTCCGGGTCAGTGCCGGTCAGTGCCGGGCTCTCTCTCTCTCTCCCGGTCAGTGCCGGGTCAGTGCCGGGCTCTCTCTCTCTCTCTCCGGGTCAGTGCCGGTCAGTGCCGGGCTCTCTCTCTCTCTCCCGGTCAGTGCCGGGCTCTCTCTCTCTCTCTCTCCGGGTCAGTGCCGGTCAGTGCCGGGCTCTCTCTCTCTCCGGGTCAGTGCCGGGCTCTCTCTCTCTCTCCCGGTCAGTGCCGGGTCAGTGCCGGGCTCTCTCTCTCTCTGGGTCAGTGCCGGGCTCTCTCTCTCTCCGGGTCAGTGCCGGGCTCTCTCTCTCCGGGTCAGTGCCGGGCTCTCTCTCTCCGGGTCAGTGCCGGTCAGTGCCGGGCTCTCTCTCTCTCCGGGTCAGTGCCGGGCTCTCTCTCTCCGGGTCAGTGCCGGTCAGTGCCGGGCTCTCTCTCTCTCTCTCTCCGGGTCAGTGCCGGGCTCTCTCTCTCTCCGGGTCAGTGCCGGGCTCTCTCTCTCCGGGTCAGTGCCGGTCAGTGCCGGGCTCTCTCTCTCTCTCTCTCCGGGTCAGTGCCGGTCAGTGCCGGACTCTCTCTCTCTCCGGGTCAGTGCCGGTCAGTGCCGGGCTCTCTCTCTCTCCGGGTCAGTGCCGGGCTCTCTCTCTCTCTCCCGGTCAGTGCCGGGTCAGTGCCGGGCTCTCTCTCTCTCCGGGTCAGTGCCGGGCTCTCTCTCTCTCCGGGTCAGTGCCGGGCTCTCTCTCTCCGGGTCAGTGCCGGGCTCTCTCTCTCCGGGTCAGTGCCGGTCAGTGCCGGGCTCTCTCTCTCTCCGGGTCAGTGCCGGGCTCTCTCTCTCCGGGTCAGTGCCGGTCAGTGCCGGGCTCTCTCTCTCTCTCTCTCCGGGTCAGTGCCGGGCTCTCTCTCTCTCCGGGTCAGTGCCGGGCTCTCTCTCTCCGGGTCAGTGCCGGTCAGTGCCGGGCTCTCTCTCTCTCTCTCTCCGGGTCAGTGCCGGTCAGTGCCGGGCTCTCTCTCTCCGGGTCAGTGCCGGTCAGTGCCGGGCTCTCTCTCTCTCTCTCTCCGGGTCAGTGCCGGTCAGTGCCGGACTCTCTCTCTCTCCGGGTCAGTGCCGGTCAGTGCCGGGCTCTCTCTCTCTCCGGGTCAGTGCCGGGCTCTCTCTCTCTCTCTCTCCCGGTCAGTGCCGGGTCAGTGCCGGGCTCTCCCTCTCCGGGTCAGTGCCGGTCAGTGCCGGGCTCTCTCTCTCTCTCCGGGTCAGTGCCGGTCAGTGCCGGGCTCTCTCTCTCTCTCCGGGTCAGTGCCGGGCTCTCTCTCTCTCTCCCGGTCAGTGCCGGTCAGTGCCGGGCTCTCTCTCTCTCTCTCTCCGGGTCAGTGCCGGTCAGTGCCGGGCTCTCTCTCTCTCTCCGGGTCAGTGCCGGTCAGTGCCGGGCTCTCTCTCTCTCTCCCGGTCAGTGCCGGGTCAGTGCCGGGCTCTCTCTCTCTCTCTCTCTCCGGGTCAGTGCCGGTCAGTGCCGGGCTCTCTCTCTCTCCGGGTCAGTGCCGGTCAGTGCCGGGCTCTCTCTCTCTCGCTCGCTTTGAGTAAACTCGGGGTTGGTTACTGTTTGCTCCGCCTTCTGTTTTCCTATTGGATAATTGAGCTGTCAATCAAACCTCCGACCAATGGATGCTCTATGTAAATCGGGAGCGGTGCTGCCGAGTGTGATTGGTCAATGAGCGGCGAGGCGGAGGTGACACTGAGCCCGGGACTCTACCTGTCACTCAGGTGAGCGGCGGCGTTGGAGCAGCAGCTTGGCCAGGTGATGGTAGCGGCATCTGTCCCAGCCCACCCGGCTCTGCTGGGATCGGTCACTGGGGCCAATGTCCGGGTCTGTGCTGGGGCCAGTGTTGTGATCTGTCCGGGTCTGTGCTGGGATCTGTCTGCGGCTGTGCAGGGAGCAGTATCCGGGTCTGTGCAGGGAGCAGTATCCGGGTCTGTGCTGGGAGCAGTGTCCGGGTCTGTGCTGGGAGCAGTGTCTGGGTCTGTGCTGGGATCTGTCTGCGGCTGTGCAGGGAGCAGTGTCCGGGTCTGTGCTGGGAGCAGTGTCCGGGTCTGTGCTGGGAGCAGTGTCCGGGTCTGTGCTGGGAGCAGTGTCCGGGTCTGTGCTGGGAGCAGTGTCTGGGTCTGTGCTGGGATCTGTCTGCGGCTGTGCAGGGAGCAGTGTCCGGGTCTGTGCTGGGAGCAGTGTCCGGGTCTGTGCTGGGAGCAGTGTCCGGGTCTGTGCTGGGTGCAGTGTCTGGGTCTGTGCTGGGAGCAGTGTCCGGGTCTGTGCTGGGAGCAGTGTCCGGGTCTGTGCTGGGTGCAGTGTCTGGGTCTGTGCTGGGGCCAGTGTCTGGGTCTGTGCTGGGGCCAGTGTCTGTGTCTATGCTTGGAGCAGTGTTTGGGTCTGTGCTGGGAGCAGTGTCCAGGTCTGTGCTGGGAGCAGTGTCCAGGTCTGTGCTGGGAGCAGTGTCCAGGTCTGTGCTGGGAGCAGTGTCCGGGTCTGTGCTGGGAGCAGTGTCTGGGTCTAGTGTCTGGATCCATGCTGGGATTTGTCCCCGCAACTCTGTTGGTATAAATCTCTGTGGCTGAGCTGGGATGTGTCTCTGGGACAATGTTGGGACCAATCCCTGTGCTGGGATCTGTCTCTGTAGCTCTGTTAGGACCTGTTCCTATGCTGGGACTGTCTCTCTAGCTCTGTTGGAATATGTCCCTGTGCTGGGATCTGTCTCTCTAGCTCTGTTGGAATATGTTCCTGTGCTGGGACCTGTCTCTCTAGCTCTGTTGGAATATGTCCCTGTGCTGGGATCTGTCTCTGTAGCTCTGTTGGAATATGTCCCTGTGCTGGGATCTGTCTCTGTAGCTCTGTTGGAATATGTCCCTGTGCTGGGATCTGTCTCTGTAGCTCTGTTGGGACCTGTTCCTGTGCTGGGACCTGTCTCTCTAGCTCTGTTGGGACATGCCCCTGTGCTGGGATCTGTCTCTGTAGCTCTGTTGGGATCTGTCCCTGTGCGACCCTGCCCACTCCTCAAACTACTTCAGTGCCTTTCAGGATCTCATTTAAGAGAGTTTCTAACACTGGCCGAATGTGGCAGAGTGACATCCTGGGTGCCCTTGTGTGCTCCTCGGTGTCTGCTCAAATACACCGGTTAAATCTATTGGAGAATTTTGCTTGTTAAAAGTGCCTTTACTTTTAGAAGGAACTTCCTGGCCACGGACTTCGCCGTTCCCCATCCCCTCGCCGTTCCCCGTCCCCTCGCCGTTCCCCACCATTGATTAAGAGGGGGAAAAGATTGATTAAGAGGGGAAAAATAGAGTATGAGAGTAAACTTGCAAGGAACATAAAAGCAGATTGTAAAAGCTTCTACAAGTATGTAAAAAGGAAAAGATTAATGAAAACAAGTGTAGGTCCCTTACAGTCAGAAACGGGAGAATTTATAATGGGGAACAAGGAAATGGCAGAGCAATTAAACAA
Organism: Squalus acanthias; assembly: GCA_030390025.1. Taxonomy (NCBI): domain Eukaryota; kingdom Metazoa; phylum Chordata; class Chondrichthyes; order Squaliformes; family Squalidae; genus Squalus; species Squalus acanthias. The sequence goes on from JASTWF010001430.1 coordinate 19,551, forward strand.
ATACTTTGTGTCCTCTTCTGTGAAGACAGAACCAAATAACTTCCCGGGCTCTCCCTCTCCCGGTCAGTGCCGGGCTCTCTCTCTCTCTCCCGGTCAGTGCCGGGTCAGTGCCGGGCTCTCTCTCTCTCTCCCCGGGTCAGTGCCGGTCAGTGCCGGGCTCTCTCTGTCTCTCCCGGTCAGTGCCGGGCTCTCTCTCTCTCTCTCCGGGTCAGTGCCGGTCAGTGCCGGGCTCTCTCTCTCTCTCCCGGTCAGTGCCGGGCTCTCTCTCTCTCTCTCTCCGGGTCAGTGCCGGTCAGTGCCGGGCTCTCTCTCTCTCCGGGTCAGTGCCGGGCTCTCTCTCTCTCTCCCGGTCAGTGCCGGGTCAGTGCCGGGCTCTCTCTCTCTCTCTCTCCGGGTCAGTGCCGGTCAGTGCCGGGCTCTCTCTCTCTCCGGGTCAGTGCCGGTCAGTGCCGGGCTCTCTCTCTCTCTCGCTCGCTTTGAGTAAACTCGGGGTTGGTTACTGTTTGCTCCGCCTTCTGTTTTCCTATTGGATAATTGAGCTGTCAATCAAACCTCCGACCAATGGATGCTCTATGTAAATCGGGAGCGGTGCTGCCGAGTGTGATTGGTCAATGAGCGGCGAGGCGGAGGTGACACTGAGCCCGGGACTCTACCTGTCACTCAGGTGAGCGGCGGCGTTGGAGCAGCAGCTTGGCCAGGTGATGGTAGCGGCATCTGTCCCAGCCCACCCGGCTCTGCTGGGATCGGTCACTGGGGCCAATGTCCGGGTCTGTGCTGGGGCCAGTGTTGTGATCTGTCCGGGTCTGTGCTGGGATCTGTCTGCGGCTGTGCAGGGAGCAGTATCCGGGTCTGTGCTGGGAGCAGTGTCCGGGTCTGTGCAGGGAGCAGTATCCGGGTCTGTGCTGGGAGCAGTGTCCGGGTCTGTGCTGGGAGCAGTGTCCGGGTCTGTGCTGGGATCTGTCTGCGGCTGTGCAGGGAGCAGTATCTGGGTCTGTGCTGGGAGCAGTGTCCGGGTCTGTGCTGGGAGCAGTGTCCGGGTCTGTGCTGGGAGCAGTGTTTGGGTCTGTGCTGGGATCTGTCTGCGGCTGTGCAGGGAGCAGTGTCCGGGTCTGTGCTGGGAGCAGTGTCCGGGTCTGTGCTGGGAGCAGTGTCTGGGTCTGTGCTGGGGCCAGTGGCTGGGTCTGGGTCTGTGCTGGGGCCAGTGTCTGTGTCTGTGCTTGGAGCAGTGTTTGGGTCTGTGCTGGGAGCAGTGTCCAGGTCTGTGCTGGGAGCAGTGTCCAGGTCTGTGCTGGGAGCAGTGTCCGGGTCTGTGCTGGGAGCAGTGTCCGGGTCTGTGCTGGGAGCAGTATCCGGGTCTGTGCTGGGAGCAGTGTCTGGGTCTGTGCTGGGATCTGTCTGCGGCTGTGCAGGGAGCAGTGTCTGGGTCTGTGCTGGGATCTGTCTGCGGCTGTGCAGGGAGCAGTGTCCGGGTCTGTGCTGGGAGCAGTGTCCGGGTCTGTGCTGGGAGCAGTGTCTGGGTCTGTGCTGGGATCTGTCTGCGGCTGTGCAGGGAGCAGTGTCCGGGTCTGTGCTGGGAGCAGTGTCCGGGTCTGTGCTGGGAGCAGTGTCCGGGTCTGTGCTGGGTGCAGTGTCTGGGTCTGTGCTGGGGCCAGTGTCTGGGTCTGGGTCTGTGCTGGGGCCAGTGTCTGTGTCTATGCTTGGAGCAGTGTTTGGGTCTGTGCTGGGAGCAGTGTCCAGGTCTGTGCTGGGAGCAGTGTCCAGGTCTGTGCTGGGAGCAGTGTCCAGGTCTGTGCTGGGAGCAGTGTCCGGGTCTGTGCTGGGAGCAGTGTCTGGGTCTAGTGTCTGGATCCATGCTGGGATTTGTCCCCGCAGCTCTGTTGGTATAAATCTCTGTGGCTGAGCTGGGATCTGTCTCTGGGACAATGTTGGGACCAATCCCTGTGCTGGGATCTGTCTCTGTAGCTCTGTTGGGACCTGTTCCTATGCTGGGACTGTCTCTCTAGCTCTGTTGGAATATGTCCCTGTGCTGGGATCTGTCTCTCTAGCTCTGTTGGAATATGTTCCTGTGCTGGGACCTGTCTCTCTAGCTCTGTTGGAATATGTCCCTGTGCTGGGATCTGTCTCTGTAGCTCTGTTGGAATATGTCCCTGTGCTGGGATCTGTCTCTGTAGCTCTGTTGGGACCTGTTCCTGTGCTGGGACCTGTCTCTCTAGCTCTGTTGGGACATGCCCCTGTGCTGGGATCTGTCTCTGTAGCTCTGTTGGGATCTGTCCCTGTGCGACCCTGCCCACTCCTCAAACAACTTCAGTGCCTTTCAGGATCTCTGTTAAGAGAGTTTCTAACACTGGCCGAATGTGGCAGAGTGACATCCTGGGTGCCCTTGTGTGCTCCTCGGTGTCTGCTCAAATACACCGGTTAAATCTATTGGAGAATTTTGCTTGTTAAAAGTGCCTTTACTTTTAGAAGGAACTTCCTGGCCACGGACTTCGCCGTTCCCCATCCCCTCGCCGTTCCCCGTCCCCTCGCCGTTCCCCACCATTGATTAAGAGGGGGAAAAGATTGATTAAGAGGGGAAAAATAGAGTATGAGAGTAAACTTGCAAGGAACATAAAAGCAGATTGTAAAAGCTTCTACAAGTATGTAAAAAGGAAAAGATTAATGAAAACAAGTGTAGGTCCCTTACAGTCAGAAACGGGAGAATTTATAATGGGGAACAAGGAAATGGCAGAGCAATTAAACAAATACTTTGTGTCCTCTTCTGTGAAGACAGAACCAAATAACTTCCCGGGCTCTCCCTCTCCCGGTCAGTGCCGGGCTCTCTCTCTCTCTCTCCCGGTCAGTGCCGGGTCAGTGCCGCTCTCTCTCTCTCTCTCTCCGGGTCAGTGCCGGTCAGTGCCGGGCTCTCTCTCTCTCTCCCGGTCAGTGCCGGGTCAGTGCCGGGCTCTCTCTCTCTCTCTCTCTCCGGGTCAGTGCCGGTCAGTGCCGGGCTCTCTCTCTCTCCGGGTCAGTGCCGGTCAGTGCCGGGCTCTCTCTCTCTCTCGCTCGCTTTGAGTAAACTCGGGGTTGGTTACTGTTTGCTCCGCCTTCTGTTTTCCTATTGGATAATTGAGCTGTCAATCAAACCTCCGACCAATGGATGCTCTATGTAAATCGGGAGCGGTGCTGCCGAGTGTGATTGGTCAATGAGCGGCGAGGCGGAGGTGACACTGAGCCCGGGACTCTACCTGTCACTCAGGTGAGCGGCGGCGTTGGAGCAGCAGCTTGGCCAGGTGATGGTAGCGGCATCTGTCCCAGCCCACCCGGCTCTGCTGGGATCGGTCACTGGGGCCAATGTCCGGGTCTGTGCTGGGGCCAGTGTTGTGATCTGTCCGGGTCTGTGCAGGGAGCAGTGTCCAGGTCTGTGCTGGGAGCAGTGTCCGGGTCTGTGCTGGGATCTGTCTGCGGCTGTGCAGGGAGCAGTGTCCGGGTCTGTGCAGGGAGCAGTATCCGGGTCTGTGCAGGGAGCAGTGTCCGGGTCTGTGCTGGGATCTGTCTGCGGCTGTGCAGGGAGCAGTGTCCGGGTCTGTGCTGGGAGCAGTATCCGGGTCTGTGCAGGGAGCAGTATCCGGGTCTGTGCTGGGAGCAGTGTCCGGGTCTGTGCTGGGAGCAGTGTCCGGGTCTGTGCTGGGAGCAGTGTCCGGGTCTGTGCTGGGAGCAGTGTCCGGGTCTGTGCTGGGATCTGTCTGCGGCTGTGCAGGGAGCAGTATCTGGGTCTGTGCTGGGAGCAGTGTCCGGGTCTGTGCTGGGAGCAGTGTCCGGGTCTGTGCTGGGAGCAGTGTTTGGGTCTGTGCTGGGATCTGTCTGCGGCTGTGCAGGGAGCAGTGTCCGGGTCTGTGCTGGGAGCAGTGTCCGGGTCTGTGCTGGGAGCAGTGTCTGGGTCTGTGCTGGGGCCAGTGGCTGGGTCTGGGTCTGTGCTGGGGCCAGTGTCTGTGTCTATGCTTGGAGCAGTGTTTGGGTCTGTGCTGGGAGCAGTGTCCAGGTCTGTGCTGGGAGCAGTGTCCAGGTCTGTGCTGGGAGCAGTGTCCGGGTCTGTGCTGGGAGCTGTGTCCGGGTCTGTGCTGGGAGCAGTATCCGGGTCTGTGCAGGGAGCAGTATCCGGGTCTGTGCAGGGAGCAGTATCCGGGTCTGTGCTGGGAGCAGTATCCGGGTCTCTGCTGGGGCCATTGTGCGGGTCTGTGCTGGGGCCAGTGTCTGGGTCTAGTGTCTGGATCCATGCTGGGATTTGTCCCCGCAACTCTGTTGGTATAAATCTCTGTGGCTGAGCTGGGATGTGTCTCTGGGACAATGTTGGGACCAATCCCTGTGCTGGGATCTGTCTCTGTAGCTCTGTTAGGACCTGTTCCTATGCTGGGACTGTCTCTCTAGCTCTGTTGGAATATGTCCCTGTGCTGGGATCTGTCTCTCTAGCTCTGTTGGAATATGTTCCTGTGCTGGGACCTGTCTCTCTAGCTCTGTTGGAATATGTCCCTGTGCTGGGATCTGTCTCTGTAGCTCTGTTGGAATATGTCCCTGTGCTGGGATCTGTCTCTGTAGCTCTGTTGGAATATGTCCCTGTGCTGGGATCTGTCTCTGTAGCTCTGTTGGGACCTGTTCCTGTGCTGGGACCTGTCTCTCTAGCTCTGTTGGGACATGCCCCTGTGCTGGGATCTGTCTCTGTAGCTCTGTTGGGATCTGTCCCTGTGCGACCCTGCCCACTCCTCAAACAACTTCAGTGCCTTTCAGGATCTCTGTTAAGAGAGTTTCTAACACTGGCCGAATGTGGCAGAGTGACATCCTGGGTGCCCTTGTGTGCTCCTCGGTGTCTGCTCAAATACACCGGTTAAATCTATTGGAGAATTTTGCTTGTTAAAAGTGCCTTTACTTTTAGAAGGAACTTCCTGGCCACGGACTTCGCCGTTCCCCATCCCCTCGCCGTTCCCCGTCCCCTCGCCGTTCCCCACCATTGATTAAGAGGGGGAAAAGATTGATTAAGAGGGGAAAAATAGAGTATGAGAGTAAACTTGCAAGGAACATAAAAGCAGATTGTAAAAGCTTCTACAAGTATGTAAAAAGGAAAAGATTAATGAAAACAAGTGTAGGTCCCTTACAGTCAGAAACGGGAGAATTTATAATGGGGAACAAGGAAATGGCAGAGCAATTAAACAAATACTTTGTGTCCTCTTCTGTGAAGACAGAACCAAATAACTTCCCGGGCTCTCCCTCTCCCGGTCAGTGCCGGGCTCTCTCTCTCTCTCCCGGTCAGTGCCGGGTCAGTGCCGGGCTCTCTCTCTCTCTCCCCGGGTCAGTGCCGGTCAGTGCCGGGCTCTCTCTGTCTCTCCCGGTCAGTGCCGGGTCAGTGCCGGGCTCTCTCTCTCTCTCTCCGGGTCAGTGCCGGTCAGTGCCGGGCTCTCTCTCTCTCCGGGTCAGTGCCGGGCTCTCTCTCTCTCCGGGTCAGTGCCGGGCTCTCTCTCTCTCCGGGTCAGTGCCGGGCTCTCTCTCTCTCCGGGTCAGTGCCGGGCTCTCTCTCTCTCTCCCGGTCAGTGCCGGGTCAGTGCCGGGCTCTCTCTCTCTCCGGGTCAGTGCCGGGCTCTCTCTCTCTCTCTCTCCGGGTCAGTGCCGGTCAGTGCCGGGCTCTCTCTCTCTCGCTCGCTTTGAGTAAACTCGGGGTTGGTTACTGTTTGCTCCGCCTTCTGTTTTCCTATTGGATAATTGAGCTGTCAATCAAACCTCCGACCAATGGATGCTCTATGTAAATCGGGAGCGGTGCTGCCGAGTGTGATTGGTCAATGAGCGGCGAGGCGGAGGTGACACTGAGCCCGGGACTCTACCTGTCACTCAGGTGAGCGGCGGCGTTGGAGCAGCAGCTTGGCCAGGTGATGGTAGCGGCATCTGTCCCAGCCCACCCGGCTCTGCTGGGATCGGTCACTGGGGCCAATGTCCGGGTCTGTGCTGGGGCCAGTGTTGTGATCTGTCCGGGTCTGTGCTGGGAGCAGTGTCCGGGTCTGTGCAGGGAGCAGTATCCGGGTCTGTGCTGGGAGCAGTGTCCGGGTCTGTGCTGGGAGCAGTGTCCGGGTCTGTGCTGGGATCTGTCTGCGGCTGTGCAGGGAGCAGTATCTGGGTCTGTGCTGGGAGCAGTGTCCGGGTCTGTGCTGGGAGCAGTGTCCGGGTCTGTGCTGGGAGCAGTGTTTGGGTCTGTGCTGGGATCTGTCTGCGGCTGTGCAGGGAGCAGTGTCCGGGTCTGTGCTGGGAGCAGTGTCCGGGTCTGTGCTGGGAGCAGTGTCTGGGTCTGTGCTGGGGCCAGTGGCTGGGTCTGGGTCTGTGCTGGGGCCAGTGTCTGTGTCTGTGCTTGGAGCAGTGTTTGGGTCTGTGCTGGGAGCAGTGTCCAGGTCTGTGCTGGGAGCAGTGTCCAGGTCTGTGCTGGGAGCAGTGTCCGGGTCTGTGCTGGGAGCAGTGTCCGGGTCTGTGCTGGGAGCAGTATCCGGGTCTGTGCTGGGAGCAGTGTCTGGGTCTGTGCTGGGATCTGTCTGCGGCTGTGCAGGGAGCAGTGTCTGGGTCTGTGCTGGGATCTGTCTGCGGCTGTGCAGGGAGCAGTGTCCGGGTCTGTGCTGGGAGCAGTGTCCGGGTCTGTGCTGGGAGCAGTGTCCGGGTCTGTGCTGGGTGCAGTGTCTGGGTCTGTGCTGGGGCCAGTGTCTGGGTCTGGGTCTGTGCTGGGGCCAGTGTCTGTGTCTATGCTTGGAGCAGTGTTTGGGTCTGTGCTGGGAGCAGTGTCCAGGTCTGTGCTGGGAGCAGTGTCCAGGTCTGTGCTGGGAGCAGTGTCCAGGTCTGTGCTGGGAGCAGTGTCCGGGTCTGTGCTGGGAGCAGTGTCTGGGTCTAGTGTCTGGATCCATGCTGGGATTTGTCCCCGCAGCTCTGTTGGTATAAATCTCTGTGGCTGAGCTGGGATCTGTCTCTGGGACAATGTTGGGACCAATCCCTGTGCTGGGATCTGTCTCTGTAGCTCTGTTGGGACCTGTTCCTATGCTGGGACTGTCTCTCTAGCTCTGTTGGAATATGTCCCTGTGCTGGGATCTGTCTCTCTAGCTCTGTTGGAATATGTTCCTGTGCTGGGACCTGTCTCTCTAGCTCTGTTGGAATATGTCCCTGTGCTGGGATCTGTCTCTGTAGCTCTGTTGGAATATGTCCCTGTGCTGGGATCTGTCTCTGTAGCTCTGTTGGGACCTGTTCCTGTGCTGGGACCTGTCTCTCTAGCTCTGTTGGGACATGCCCCTGTGCTGGGATCTGTCTCTGTAGCTCTGTTGGGATCTGTCCCTGTGCGACCCTGCCCACTCCTCAAACAACTTCAGTGCCTTTCAGGATCTCTGTTAAGAGAGTTTCTAACACTGGCCGAATGTGGCAGAGTGACATCCTGGGTGCCCTTGTGTGCTCCTCGGTGTCTGCTCAAATACACCGGTTAAATCTATTGGAGAATTTTGCTTGTTAAAAGTGCCTTTACTTTTAGAAGGAACTTCCTGGCCACGGACTTCGCCGTTCCCCATCCCCTCGCCGTTCCCCGTCCCCTCGCCGTTCCCCACCATTGATTAAGAGGGGGAAAAGATTGATTAAGAGGGGAAAAATAGAGTATGAGAGTAAACTTGCAAGGAACATAAAAGCAGATTGTAAAAGCTTCTACAAGTATGTAAAAAGGAAAAGATTAATGAAAACAAGTGTAGGTCCCTTACAGTCAGAAACGGGAGAATTTATAATGGGGAACAAGGAAATGGCAGAGCAATTAAACAAATACTTTGTGTCCTCTTCTGTGAAGACAGAACCAAATAACTTCCCGGGCTCTCCCTCTCCCGGTCAGTGCCGGGCTCTCTCTCTCTCTCCCGGTCAGTGCCGGGCTCTCTCTCTCTCTCCCGGTCAGTGCCGGGTCAGTGCCGGGCTCTCTCTCTCTCTCTCCGGGTCAGTGCCGGTCAGTGCCGGGCTCTCTCTCTCTCTCCCGGTCAGTGCCGGGTCAGTGCCGGGCTCTCTCTCTCTCTCTCTCTCCGGGTCAGTGCCGGTCAGTGCCGGGCTCTCTCTCTCTCCGGGTCAGTGCCGGTCAGTGCCGGGCTCTCTCTCTCTCGCTCGCTTTGAGTAAACTCGGGGTTGGTTACTGTTTGCTCCGCCTTCTGTTTTCCTATTGGATAATTGAGCTGTCAATCAAACCTCCGACCAATGGATGCTCTATGTAAATCGGGAGCGGTGCTGCCGAGTGTGATTGGTCAATGAGCGGCGAGGCGGAGGTGACACTGAGCCCGGGACTCTACCTGTCACTCAGGTGAGCGGCGGCGTTGGAGCAGCAGCTTGGCCAGGTGATGGTAGCGGCATCTGTCCCAGCCCACCCGGCTCTGCTGGGATCGGTCACTGGGGCCAATGTCCGGGTCTGTGCTGGGGCCAGTGTTGTGATCTGTCCGGGTCTGTGCTGGGAGCAGTGTCCGGGTCTGTGCTGGGAGCAGTGTCCGGGTCTGTGCAGGGAGCAGTATCCGGGTCTGTGCAGGGAGCAGTGTCCGGGTCTGTGCTGGGATCTGTCTGCGGCTGTGCAGGGAGCAGTGTCCGGGTCTGTGCTGGGAGCAGTGTCCGGGTCTGTGCTGGGAGCAGTGTCCGGGTCTGTGCTGGGAGCAGTGTCCGGGTCTGTGCTGGGAGCAGTGTCCGGGTCTGTGCAGGGAGCAGTGTCCGGGTCTGTGCTGGGATCTGTCTGCGGCTGTGCAGGGAGCAGTGTCCGGGTCTGTGCTGGGAGCAGTATCCGGGTCTGTGCAGGGAGCAGTATCCGGGTCTGTGCTGGGAGCAGTGTCCGGGTCTGTGCTGGGAGCAGTGTCCGGGTCTGTGCTGGGAGCAGTGTCCGGGTCTGTGCTGGGAGCAGTGTCCGGGTCTGTGCTGGGATCTGTCTGCGGCTGTGCAGGGAGCAGTATCTGGGTCTGTGCTGGGAGCAGTGTCCGGGTCTGTGCTGGGAGCAGTGTCCGGGTCTGTGCTGGGAGCAGTGTTTGGGTCTGTGCTGGGATCTGTCTGCGGCTGTGCAGGGAGCAGTGTCCGGGTCTGTGCTGGGAGCAGTGTCCGGGTCTGTGCTGGGAGCAGTGTCTGGGTCTGTGCTGGGGCCAGTGGCTGGGTCTGGGTCTGTGCTGGGGCCAGTGTCTGTGTCTATGCTTGGAGCAGTGTTTGGGTCTGTGCTGGGAGCAGTGTCCAGGTCTGTGCTGGGAGCAGTGTCCAGGTCTGTGCTGGGAGCAGTGTCCGGGTCTGTGCTGGGAGCTGTGTCCGGGTCTGTGCTGGGAGCAGTATCCGGGTCTGTGCAGGGAGCAGTATCCGGGTCTGTGCAGGGAGCAGTATCCGGGTCTGTGCTGGGAGCAGTATCCGGGTCTCTGCTGGGGCCATTGTGCGGGTCTGTGCTGGGGCCAGTGTCTGGGTCTAGTGTCTGGATCCATGCTGGGATTTGTCCCCGCAACTCTGTTGGTATAAATCTCTGTGGCTGAGCTGGGATGTGTCTCTGGGACAATGTTGGGACCAATCCCTGTGCTGGGATCTGTCTCTCTAGCTCTGTTGGAATATGTCCCTGTGCTGGGATCTGTCTCTGTAGCTCTGTTAGGACCTGTTCCTATGCTGGGACTGTCTCTCTAGCTCTGTTGGAATATGTCCCTGTGCTGGGATCTGTCTCTGTAGCTCTGTTGGGACCTGTTCCTGTGCTGGGACCTGTCTCTCTAGCTCTGTTGGGACATGCCCCTGTGCGACCCTGCCCACTCCTCAAACAACTTCAGTGCCTTTCAGGATCTCTGTTAAGAGAGTTTCTAACACTGGCCAAATGTGGCAGAGAGACATCCTGGGTGCCCTTGTGTGCTCCTCGGTGTCTGCTCAAATACACCGGTTAAATCTATTGGAGAATTTTGCTTGTTAAAAGTGCCTTTACTTTTAGAAGGAACTTCCTGGCCACGGACTTCGCCGTTCCCCGTCCCCTCGCCGTTCCCCACCATTGATTAAGAGGGGGAAAAGATTGATTAAGAGGGGAAAAATAGAGTATGAGAGTAAACTTGCAAGGAACATAAAATCTGATTGTAAAAGCTTCTACAAGTATGTAAAAAGGAAAAGATTAATGAAAACAAGTGTAGGTCCCTTACAGTCAGAAATGGGAGAATTTATAATGGGGAACAAGGAAATGGCAGGGCAATTAAACAAATACTTTGTGTCCTCTTCTGTGAAGACAGAACCAAATAACTTCCCAGAAATGCTAGGGAACCAAGGGTCTAGTGAGAAGGAGGAATTAAAGGAAATTAGTATTAGTTAAAAAATTGTGTTGGAGAAATTAATGGGATGAAAGCCGATAAATCCCCAGGGCCTGATAATCTGCATCCCAGAGTACTAAAAGAGGTAGTCATGGAAATAGTGGATACATTGGTTGTCATCTTCCAAAATTCTATAGATTATGGAACAGTTCCTGCAGATTGGAGGGTGGCAAATGTAACCCCACTATTTAAAAAAGGAGGGAGAGAGAAAACAGGGAACTACAGACCGGTTAGCCTAACATCTGTAGTAGGGAAAATGCTAGAGTCTATTATAAAGGATGTGATAACAGGACACTTAGAAAATATCAACGAGATTAGACAAAGTCAACATGGATTTATGAAAGGGAAATCGTGTTTGACAAACCTACTGGAGTTTTTTGAGGATATAACTGGTAGAATAGATAAGGGAGAACCAGTGGATGTGGTGTATTTGGATTTTCAGAAGGCCTTTGATAAAGTCCCACATAAGAGGTTAGTGTGCAAAATTAAAGCACATGTGATTGGGGGTAATATACTGGCATGGATTGAAAATTGGTTAACAGACAGGAAACAGAGAGTAGGAATAAATGGGTCTTTTTCGGGATGGCAGGCGGTGACTAGTGGGGTACTGCAGGAATCAGTGCTTGGGCCCCAGCTATTCACAATATATATCAATGATTTGGATGCGGGAACCAAATGTAATATTTCCAAGTTTGCTGATGACACGAAACTAGGTAGGGTTGTGAGGAGGATGCAAAGAGGCTTCAAGGCGATTTAGACAAGTTGAGTGAGTGGGCAAATACATGGCAGATGCAGTATAACGTGGATAAATGTGAAGTTATCCACTTCGGTAGGAAAAACAGAAAGGTAGAGTATTATTTAAATGGTGATAAATTGGGAAATGTTGATGTACAAAGGGACCTGGGTGTCCTTGTACACCAGTCACTGAAAGCAAACATGCAGGTGCAGCAAGCAGTTAGGAAGGCAAATGGTATGTTGGCCTTCATTGCAAGAGGATTTGAGTACAGGAGCAAGGATGTCTTACTACAGTTAAAATTGAGAGGTCGCACAACACCAGGTTATAGTCCAACAGTTTTATTTGAAATCACAAGCTTTCGGAGCTATCGATCGCCCCTTCCTCAGGTGAAGTAAAGAAATACAGTATTTCTTTACTTCACCTGAGGAAGGGGCGATCGATAGCTCCGAAAGCTTGTGATTTCAAATAAAACTGTTGGACTATAACCTGGTGTTGTGCGACCTCTCAATTTTGTCCACCCCAGTCCAACACCGGCATCTCCGCATCATGATTACTACAGTTATACAGGACCTTGGTGAGACCACACCTGGAGTACTGTGTGCAGTTTTGGTCTCCTTACCTAAGAAAGGATATACGTGCCATAGAGGGAGTGCAGCGAAGGTTCACCAGTCTGATTCCTGGGATGGCAGGACTGTCGTATGAGGAGAGATTGGGTCGACTAGGCCTGTATTCACTAGAGTTTAGAAGAATGAGAGGGGATCTCATTGAAAGGTATAAAATTCTGACAGGGCTAGACAGACTGGATGCAAGGAGGATGTTTCCCCTGGCTGGGGGGTCTAGAACGAGGGGTCATAGTCTCAGGATACAGGGTAGGACATTTAGGACTGAGATGTGGAGAAATTTCTTCACTCAGAGGGTGGCGAACCTGTGGAATTCTCTACCACAGAAGGCTGTGGAGGCCAAGTCACTGAATATATTTAAGAAGGAGATAGATAGATTTCTAGACACAAAAGGCATCGAGGGGTATGGGGAGAGAGCGGGAATATGGTATTGAGATAGAGGATCAGCCATGATCATATTGAATGGCGGAGCAGGCGCGAAGGGCCGAATGCTCCTATTTTTCACCGTTCACTTTCTCACCGTTCCCCGTCCCCTCGCCGTTCCTCTCACTGTTCCCCATCCCCTCACCGTTCCTCTCACTGTTCCCCATCCCCTCACCGTTCCTCTCACCGTTCCCCATCCCCTCACCGTTCCTCTCACCGTTCCCCATCCCCTCACCGTTCCTATCACCGTTCCCCATCCCCTCACCGTTCCTCTCACCGTTCCCCCATCCCCTCGCCATTCCTCTCACTGTTCCCCATCCCCTCACCGTTCCTCTCACTGTTCCCCATCCCCTCGCCGTTCCTCTCACCGTTCCCCATCCCCTCACCGTTCCTCTCACTGTTCCCCATCCCCTCACCGTTCCTCTCACCGTTCCCCATCCCCTCACCGTTCCTCTCACCGTTCCCCATCCCCTCACCGTTCCTCTCACTGTTCCCCATCCCCTCACCGTTCCTCTCACCGTTCCCCATCCCCTCACCGTTCCTCTCACTGTTCCCCATCCCCTCACCGTTCCTCTCACCGTTCCCCATCCCCTCACCGTTCCTCTCACCGTTCCCCATCCCCTCACCGTTCCCCATCCCCTCGCCGTTCCTCTCACTGTTCCCCATCCCCTCGCCGTTCCTCTCACCGTTCCCCATCCCCTCACCGTTCCTCTCACCGTTCCCCATCCCCTCACCGTTCCTATCACCGTTCCCCATCCCCTCACCGTTCCTCTCACCGTTCCCCATCCCCTCACCGTTCCTCTCACCGTTCCCCATCCCCTCGCCGTTCCTCTCACTGTTCCCCATCCCCTCACCGTTCCTCTCACTGTTCCCCATCCCCTCACCATTCCTCTCACTGTTCCCCATCCCCTCACCATTCCTCTCACTGTTCCCCATCCCCTCGCCATTCCTCTCACTGTTCCCCATCCCCTCACCGTTCCTCTCTCTGTTCCCCATCCCCTCACCGTTCCTCTCACTGTTCCCCATCCCCTCACCATTCCTCTCACTGTTCCCCATCCCCTCACCATTCCTCTCACTGTTCCCCATCCCCTCACCATTCCTCTCACTGTTCCCCATCCCCTCACCATTCCTCTCACTGTTCCCCATCCCCTCGCCATTCCTCTCACTGTTCCCCATCCCCTCGCCATTCACTATCTCACTCTTCACTATATCTTTGTGTCATTAGCCCCTTGGGGCCGAAGGTTTAAATCTCCCTGCCTGAAACTGCAGATCTGAACAGATCTGGTTTAGGATTTATCCATCAGTGAGACTCCCGGCCTTTCCAAACCTCCAGCCCCACAACCCTCTGAGATATCTGCACTCCTGTAATTCTGGCCTGATTTTAATCACTCCACCATTGGTGGCCGTGCCTTCAGCTGCCTGGGCCCTAAGCTCTGGAATTCCCTCCCTAAACCTCTCCACCTTTCTACCTCTCTCTCCTCCTTTAAAACAATCCTTAAAACCTACCTCTTTCTCTCCTAATGTCTCGTTAGGTGGCTCGGTGTCAAATTTTGTCCGATAACGCTCCTGTGAAGCGCCTTGGGACGTTTTACTACATTAAGGGTGCTATCGAAATGCAAGTTGTTGTTTGTTGAAGTCTGTATCTCTATTGAACAGTGTCCACTGAGCATGGGTATCAATGTAAATGATCAGCCACACACAGTGCTTGCTGCATGAAGGCTCGAGAGGGTGGACAATGACGTTAGGGATGTGCCAACTGAATCATTGAACCTGTCAGGCAGCGTGTGCAGCCTGCACCTGTTGAGCAAAAGCAGTTTTATTTATTGAGAAATCAAATTGAAGAGTCAAAGGCCATAGTGCAAGACAGCAACAAGGGCATGGGATCAGGGCCTGGGTCGCCCCCTCCCAGTGCGGTTAGACCCATGCCCTCACCCTTCACTCACTGATGACAGACACCAGGAATCCACTGGCGCTAACCTGCACATTCCAACCCCTTCTGCCAAACCTTGAGATCCAAACTCCAGGATTCAGGCCCCCCCCTCAAACTGCGGGACCCCCCACCCCCCCCCCCCCAAACCTCAGGACCTGGGTAACATGACGTAACGTTGTCAGAAACTCTGAAGAAACAGCGTAACCGCCCGTTTAACCCGTTTTTCCAGGATTTCCGCCAATCTCCCACCGACAACAGGAGTTCAGGAGAATCCCCACGAAATGTCCCTGTGCCAATATCTACCTCCGAGTGCCCCACACCTCTCATCCTGCCGTGTAGTCCCAGCTTTACAACCGGTGAGGGATAAAGATTAAATACAAAGGGAAAGGGTGATACGATAAAGTGAAGGCCACTCATTTCCAGTTTACACAGAGGGAAGGACAGAGTGGCGTCATTTAATCCCCAATGCACCAGGAAAAATCCTTCAATACCGTGTAGTAAAAATGGAATCTGACCCTATTCAGTCGGGGAATCATTGGATATGGTGTGATCCCTCACAAGATGTAAATCCACTTCTTGTTAGAAAACAGCGGCAAAGCTTTGGGAGGTTTGCAGGCCGGACCTGAAATTGGAAATTGCTGGAGATAGACAGGAAGTCCATCAGCAGCCATGGTGAAAAGGGAGGGTCATTTACTGGTTGTGAAGTCTTTGTGTGAACTGGGGTATGGCCCCTAGGGTTTGGGGGGGGGGGTCCTCGGAGAAATGGAGCGAAGGGGTGCGGGGAAGGAAGGCAGATAGTCTGTAGAATAACCAAACAGGTCTTTGAATTGAACGGTAAGAGGTGAAACCGTTGGAGAAGGAATCTGTGAGGTAATTAAAAGAAATAAAAAGAACAAGAGGCAGGGCGGGTGGTGGAGGGAGGCAGTGATAGACCGGCAGCCAACACTGGAAACTCAGATCATCATCACTTCACATGTATCTGTGTTACCCAGTGTATGGCCCCGTGCAGTGTTACCCAGTGTATGGACCCGTGCAGTGTTACCCAGTGTATCAACCCGTGCAGTGTTACCCAGTGTGTGGACCCGTGCAGTGTAACCCAGTGTGTGGACCCGTGCAGTGTTACCCAGTGTATGGACCCGTGCAGTGTTACCCAGTGTATGGACCCGTGCAGTGTTACCCAGTGTATGGACCCATGCAGTGTTACCCAGTGTATGGACCCGAGCAATGTTACCCAGTGTATGGACCCGTGCAGTGATACCCTGTGTATGGACCCGTGCAGTGTTACCCAGTCTCTGGACCCGAGCAATGTTACCCAGTGTATGGACCCGTGCAGTGATACTCAGTGTATGGACCCGTGCAGTGATACCCAGTGTGTGGACCCGTGCAGTGATACCCAGTCTATGGACCCGTGCAGTGTTACCCAGTGTGTGGACCCGTGCAGTGATACCCAGTGTATGGACCCGTGCAGTGTTACCCAGTGTGTGGACCCGTGCAGTGTAACCCAGTGTATCAACCCGTGCAGTGTTACCCAGTGTATGGACCCGTGCAGTGTTACCCAGTCTATGGCCCCATGCAGTGTTACCCAGTGTATGGACCCGTGCAGTGTTACCCAGTGTGTGGACCCGTGCAGTGTTACCCAGTGTATGGACCCGTGCAGTGTTACCCAGTCTGTGGCCCCATGCGGTGTTACCCAGTGTGTGGACCCGTGCAGTGTTACACAGTGTATCAACCCGTGCAGTGTTACCCAGTCTATGGACCCGTGCAATGTTACCCAGTGTATGGACCCGTGCAGTGTTACCCAGTGTATGGACTTGTGCAGTGTTACCCAGTGTATGGACTCGTGCAGTGTTACCCAGTGTATGGACTTGTACAGTGTTACCCAGTGTATGTACCCATGCAGTGTTACCCAGTGTATGGACCCGTGCAGTGTTACCCAGTGTATGGACCCATGCAATGTTACCCAGTCTATGGACCCGTGCAGTGTTACCCAGTGTGTGGACCCATGCAGTGTTACCTGGTGTATGGACCCATGCAGTGTTACCCAGTATATGGACCCGTGCAGTGTTACCCAGTGTGTGAACCCATGCAGTGTTACCCAGTGTGTGGACCCGTGCAGTGTTAACCAGGGTGTGGACCTGTGCAGTGTTACCCAGTGTATGGACCCGTGCAGTGTTACCCACTGTATGGACCCGTGCAGTGTTACCCAGTGTATGGACCCGTGCAGTGTTACCCATGTATGGACCCGTGCAGTGTTACCAATTGTATGGACCCGAGCAATGTTAACCAATGTATGGACCCGTGTAGTGTTACCCAGTGTATGGACCCGTGCACTGTTACCCAGTGTATGGACCCGTGCAATGTTACCCAGTGTATGGACCCGTGCAGTGTTACCCAGTGTATGGACCCATGCAGTGTTACCCAGTGTATGGACCCGTGCAGTGTTACCCAGTGTGTGGACCCGTGCAGTGTTACCCAGTGTGTGGACCCATGCAGTGTTACCCAGTGTATGGACCCGTGCTGTGTTACCCAGTGTGTCGACCCGTGCTGTGTTACCCACTGTATGGACCCGTGCAGTGTTATCCAGTGTGTGGACCCGTGCAGTGTTACCCAGTGTATGGATCAGTGCAGTGTTACCCAGTGTATGGACCCGTGCAGTGTTACCCAGTGTATAGACCCGTGCAGTGTTACCCAGTGTATGGACCCATGCAGTGTTACCCAGTGTATGGACCCGTGCAGTTTTACCCAGTGTATGGACCCATGCAGTGTTACCCAGTGTATGGACCCATGCAGTGTTACCCAGTGTATGGACCCGAGCAATGTTACCCAGTGTATGGACCCGTGCAGTGATACCCAGTGTATGGACCCGTGCAGTGTTACCCAGTCTCTGGACCCGAGCAATGTTACCCAGTGTACGGACCCGTGCAGTGATACCCAGTGTATGGACCCGTGCAGTGATACCCAGTGTGTGGACCCGTGCAGTGATACCCAGTGTGTGGACCCGTGCAGTGTTACCCAGTGTGTGGACCCGTGCAGTGATACCCAGTGTATGGACCCGTGCAGTGTTACCCAGTGTGTGGACCCGTGCAGTGTAACCCAGTGTGTGGACCCGTGCAGTGTTACCCAGTGTATCAACCCGTGCAGTGTTACCCAGTGTGTGGACCCGTGCAGTGTTACCCAGTGTATGGACCCGTGCAGTGTTACCCAGTCTATAGCCCCATGCAGTGTTACCCAGTGTATGGACCCGTGCAGTGTTACCCAGTGTGTGGACCCGTGCAGTGTTACCCAGTGTATGGACCCGTGCAGTGTTACCCAGTCTGTGGCCCCATGCGGTGTTACCCAGTGTGTGGACCCGTGCAGTGTTACCCAGTGTGTGGACCCGTGCAGTGTAACCCAGTGTATGGACCCGTGCAGTGTTACCCAGTGTATGGACCCGTGCAGTGTTACCCAGTGTATGGACCCGTGCAGTGTTACCCAGTGTATGGACCCGTGCAGTGTTACCCAGTGTGTGGACCCGTGCAGTGTTACCCAGCCTATGGCCCCATGCAGTGTTACCCAGTGTATGGACCCGTGCAGTGTTACCCAGTGTATGAACCCGTGCAGTGTTACCCAGTGTATCAACCCGTGCAGTGTTACCCAGTGTGTGGACCCATGCGGTGTTACCCAGTGTGTGGACCCGTGCAGTGTTACCCAGTCTATGGCCCCATGCAGTGTTACCCAGTGTATGGACCCGTGCAGTGTTACCCAGTCTGTGGCCCCATGCGGTGTTACCCAGTGTGTGGACCCGTGCAGTGTTACCCAGTGTGTGGACCCGTGCAGTGTTACCCAGTGTATCAACCCGTGCAGTGTTACCCAGTCTATGGACCCGTGCAATGTTACCCAGTGTATGGACCCGTGCAGTGTTACCCAGTGTATGGACTTGTGCAGTGTTACCCAGTGTATGGACCCGTGCAGTGTTACCCAGTGTATGGACCCGTGCAGTGTTACCCGGTGTATGGACCCGTGCAGTGTTACCCAGTATATGGACCCGTGCAGTGTTACCCAGTGTGTGAACCCATGCAGTGTTACCCAGTGTGTGGACCCGTGCAATGTTACCCAGTGTATGGACCCGTGCAATGTTACCCAGTGTATGGACCCGTGCAGTGTTACCCAGGGTGTGGACCCGTGCAGTGTTACCCAGTCTGTATAGAGGCGTGCATAGAATTACATCGAATTTACAGCATAGAAACAGGCCTTTCAATACAACAGGTCTATGCCAGTGTTTGTGCTCCACACGACCCTCCTTCCACCCTACTTCATCTCACCCTATCAGCACAGCCTTCTATTTCTTTCTCCTTCATGTGCTTATCCAGCTTCCTCCTAAATGTATCTATACTATTCACCTCAACTACCCCCTGTGGGAGCGAGTTCCACATTCTCACCACTCTCTGGGTAAAGAAGTCTCTCCTGAATTCCCTACTGGATTTATTGGTGACTATCTGATATTGATGGCCCCTAGTTCTGGTCTCCCCCACAATTGGAATCATCCTCTCTACATCTACCCAATTAAACCCTTTCATAATCTTAAAGACCTCCAACAGGTCACCCCTCAGCCTTCTCTTTTCCAGGGAAAAAAGCCCCAGCCTGATCAATCTTTCCTGATACTTCTAACCTCTCAGTTTTGGTATCACCTGTGTAAATCTTTTTTGCACCTTCTCCAGTGCCTCGATATCTTTTTGTAATGTGGAGACCAGGAGTGTGCACCGTACTCCAAGTATAGTTTTGCAATTATTGTTCAGGCGCATTCTGCAAATGAGGAAATGTGGTTTTTCTTATTTTATTTTAACGAGTGAGTGCGATAGGATGAGGCAATGCTATGAACTGGTCAGTGTTTCCACTGATACTCTCCCATCAGATGACTGAGGCGTAGCCACTGCTAGACTGCAGTTAATGTGTAGGTTGACTTCCTGTTTTAGCCCTGATGGCTAATGCCCTACAGTCATATTCTATTTCCTTATTCTAGTGATTCCTCTGATCCTTGCTGCCCTCAGCCTCAGCTCTACATGAGATTGATTGAAATGTCTCGGCCTGTGCTCACCCAGCAGGAAGGGAATCTGTTGTGTACTGAGTGTGGGGAAAGGGAAGGGGACAGGGATGTTGGGAGGGGCAGAGGGGATGGGGAAGGGATTGCCACAGTCCGTGTGGTGATGGTACTCCCACAGTGCTGTTAGGTCTGGAGTTCCAGGATTTAGACCCAACGACAATGCAGGAACAGCGATTATATTGGGAAGACCGAAGCCACTGTCTTTGGTCCCCGCCACAAACTCTGTTCCCTAGCCACTGACTCCATCCCTGTCCCTGGCTGCTGTCTGAGGCTGAACCAGACTGTTTGCAACCTTGGTGTCATATTTGACTCTGAGATAAGCTTTCAAATACACATCTGCTCCATCACTGAGACCGCCTACTTCCACCTGCAGAACATCGCCCGTCTCCGCCCCTGCCTCAGCTCATCCGCTGCTGAAACCCTCATCCCTGCCTTTGTTACCTCTAGACTTGACTATTCCAACGCACTCCTGGCTGGCCTCCCACATTCCACCCTCCGTAAACTTGAGGTCATGAAACTCGGCTGCCCGTGTCCTAACTCGCACAAAGTCCCGTTCACCCATCACCCCTGTGCTCGCTGATCTACATTGGCTCCCGATTAAGAAACACCTCGATTTTAAAATTCTCATCCTTGTTTTCAAATCCCTCCATGGCCCTCCCACCTCCCTATCTCTGTAATCTCCTCCAGCCCCACAACCCTCCGAGATATCTGCGCTCCTCCAATTCTGGTTTCTTGCGCACCCCTGATTTTCATCATTCCACCATTGGTGGCCGTGCCTTCAGCTGCCTGGGCCCTAAGCTCTGGAATTCCCTCCCTACATCTGTCTGCCTCTCTGCCTCTCTACCTCTCTCTCCTCCTTTAAGTCGCTCCTTAAAACCTACCTTTTTGACCAAGCACCTGTCCTAATATCTCCTTATATGGCTCGGTGTCAAATTTTGTTTGGTAACGCTCCTGTGAAGCGCCTTGGGACGTTTTACTACATTAAAGGCGCTATATAAATGCAAGTTGTTGAGTGTGCGAGGGTTTTTGTTTGATCGTTGTGGCTGCTTTACTTCCTTGGTCACTGAAGGTAGATGTTTGTTCAGTACATTTACCTGTATTGTGTGTAAGGTGTTTTCTCCTAAAATCAGTGCATGTAGCCAAAATTAGGCCGTGGCTAGTCATAGATTTCTATTGGACATCACCGGTCTGTCCCCTCCCCTCCACCCCAATGCCGCTACCTGGATTCAATCCTCAGGGTGGCCTCACTCCCTCCCTTGGCGTACCATGTTCACTGTACACGGTTCACGTGATGGATATCAAACTGATGTACCCAGATTACCAGCACGGCTGGTTTCCACTGATTCTGATTTCTTTGTCTTTGCCTGACAGGATGTTGCTGGATGAGGTTTGGCGGGGCTTGGCCCTGGGCCGTGGTTCGATCCGGGCCTACCTGTGGTTTGCCGTTATCGCCCTGGCCCTGACCGTCTTCATCAAGACCGCCCTGCACGCCATCTACCTGCTGAGGCGCTTCTGCGAGAATTCCCGGAAGCTGAAGTGTTTCGAAAGCCCCCCGAGGCGCAGCTGGCTGATGGGGCACCTGGGAATGGTAGGGACCCCCGAGAGCTGAGTGGTCGTGTGGAATCCCAGACATTTCACCGAGCCGGGAGAGCGAGGATCAATAATCAATCTTACTCCCGTCACCAGGGTTCCTGTGGGTGGATTATCTCGGGACCCGCTGCACTTTATGATGCGCTCGGTCCATGTAATATAAACTATCCATCCGACTCTGCCACTCCGCCCTGCCCCGTGGGGAGTCTCGGTCGACAGCAGCACGGGTCAGACAGTCAGCGCTGTAACATTATAGCCCTGTCTCCGACCCTGGGAGCGCGCAGCTGCCCGGCTGGGATTGCGGGATTCTGGGATTGCCCCCTATAAATCGGGGCGGGGAGGGGTCGAAATTGAGGCAGTTCCAAGGTTCGAAGGAAGCAGGAATTACTCATTACGGAAACGATTCTGGGGGAGACATCCCTTCGACCTCCCCCCTCCCTCAATCTGCAGTAGTTGTGCCCATTACACGGCGGAGATTGCTTCTGTTAAATTCAAAGCACCGAGTGAACGTAAAAGTCCAACGGCCAATGGTGGGAATCAGCAGCAGGTTAGGCAGTGTGGGGAGGGAGAAGGGACAGGTTGGGGTTGCGCTAGATCTGGTCCTGAGGAAGGGGCCTCCCGTCACACACTGAGCCCCTCTGTACAGAACCGTGTGACACTACATCCTCAGTCTAATTCATTGTGAGGCTCGGGCCTACATTACACTGCTTGCTCTGCTTTTCATCCCCTTGGCATGTTCTATTTTATTCGGATTACTATGGAAGCAGGTATGTGACAATCTAATTGGTTATGAATTTAATCGCAATGTGGGGGGGTGGGGGGGGGGGGTTATTACGAGCTTTCTCCCCCTCCCCGCTCTGTGTGCGGCAGCCCCTGGTTGGAGGGAGGGTGGCGAGCCCCTTAGCGAGTGGGGTCGCTGCCAGGTTGGACCCTCTCTGCCCCATATCGCCCTGCCACAATAATACCGGTCTGGAGCTGGCCGTGCCAAGCTCGCCTGCTGTCCGGGAAACTGAGCAAAGGCTGGGACACGGCTTTACAGAGGGGCATGGTGCGCAGTGCATATTTGGACAGAGATTTAACACATTGGAAGGTAGGGTGCACAGGGGGTCGGGGTGCAC
>JASTWF010001430.1:41551-81551 GCA_030390025.1 Squalus acanthias
CCACTCACCGACCCACCGTCACAACCCGCTCACCGACCCCTCACAACCCGCTCACCGACCCACCGTCACAACCCGCTCACTGACCCCTCACAACCCGCTCACCGACCCCTCGTCACAACCCGCTCACCGACCCACCGTCACAACCCGCTCACCGACCCCTCGTCACAACCTGCTCACCGACCCATCACAACCCGCTCACTGACCCCTCACAACCTGCTCACTGACCCCTCACAACCCGCTCACCGACCCACCGTCACAACCCGCTCACCGACCCACCGTCACAACCTGCTCACCGACCCCTCACAACCCGCTCACCGACCCCTCACAACCCGCTCACCGACCCACCGTCACAACCCGCTCACCGACCCCTCACAACCCGCTCACCGACCCACCGTCACAACCCGCTCACCGACCCACCGTCACAACCCGCTCACCGACCCCTCGTCACAACCCGCTCACCGACCCCTCACAACCCGCTCACTGACCCACCGTCACAATCCGCTCACCGACCCATCGTCACAACCCGCTCACTGACCCCTCACAACCCGCTCACCAACCCACCGTCACAACCCGCTCACCGACTCACCGTCACAACCCGCTCACCGACCCCTCACAACCCGCTCACCGACCCCTCACAACCCGCTCACTGACCCATCGTCACAACCCGCTCACCGACCCATCGTCACAACCCGCTCACCGACCCCTCACAACCCGCTCACCGACCCCTCACAACCCGCTCACCGACCCCTCACAACCCGCTCACCGACCCACCGTCACAACCCGCTCACCGACCCCTCACAACCCGCTCACCGACCCCTCACAACCCGCTCACCGACCCCTCACAACCCGCTCACCGACCCCTCACAACCCGCTCACTGACCCCTCGTCACAACCCGCTCACCGACCCCTCGTCACAACCCGCTCACCGACCCATCGTCACAACCCGCTCACCGACCCATCTTCACAACCCGCTCACCGACCCACCGTCACAACCCGCTCACCGACCCACCGTCACAACCCGCTCACCGACCCACCATCACAACCTGCTCACCGACCCCTCACAACCTGCTCACCGACCCCTCACAACCCGCTCACCGACCCCTCGTCACAACCCGCTCACCGACCCCTCACAACCCGCTCACCGACCCACCATCACAATCCGCTCACCGACCCATCGTCACAACCCGCTCACCGACCCCTCACAACCCGCTCACTGACCCCTCACAACCCGCTCACTGACCCATCGTCACAACCCGCTCACCGACCCCTCACAACCCGCTCACCGACCCATCGTCACAACCCGCTCACCGACCCCTCACAACCCGCTCACCGACCCATCGTCACAACCCGCTCACCGACCCCTCACAACCCGCTCACTGACCCCTCACAACCCGCTCACCGACCCATCGTCACAACCCGCTCACCGACCCATCGTCACAACCCGCTCACTGACCCCTCACAACCCGCTCACTGACCCATCGTCACAACCCGCTCACTGACCCCTCACAACCCGCTCACCGACCCACCGTCACAACCCGCTCACCGACCCCTCACAACCCGCTCACCGACCCACGTCACAACCCGCTCACCGACCCCGTCACAACCCGCTCACCGACCCCGTCACAACCCGCTCACCGACCCACGTCACAACCCGCTCACCGACCCCGTCACAACCCGCTCACCGACCCACCGTCACAACCCGCTCACCGACCCACCGTCACAACCCGCTCACCGACCCACGTCACAACCCGCTCACCGACCCACCGTCACAACCCGCTCACCGACCCCTCACAACCCGCTCACCGACCCACCGTCACAACCCGCTCACCGACCCCTCACAACCCGCTCACCGACCCCTCACAACCCGCTCACCGACCCACCGTCACAACCCGCTCACCGACCCCTCACAACCCGCTCACCGACCACCGTCACAACCCGCTCACCGACCCCGTCACAACCCGCTCACCGACCCCGTCACAACCCGCTCACCGACCCCGTCACAACCCGCTCACTGACCCCTCACGACCCGCTCACCTACCCCCGTCACGACCCGCTCATCGACCCCTCACAACCCGCTCACCTACCCCTCACTGACCCCTCATGACCCGCTCACCGACCCCTCACAACCCGCTCACCGACCCCGCACTGACCCGCTCACCGACCCCTCACTGACCCGCTCACCGACCCACCGTCACAACCCGCTCACCGACCCCTCACTGACCTCTCACAACCCGCTCACCGACCCCTCACTGACCCATCAGAATCCGCTCACTGTCCCTTTATAAGAATAGAAACTCCAGTGTTCGAGGCCTCACCTGTGCCTCTGTTACCTCAGACTCGACTATTCCAAAGCTCCCCTGGCCGGCCTCCTATCTACCACCCTCCATAAACTTGAGCTCATCCAGAACTCTACTGCCCTTGTCCTAACTCACACCAAGACCCACAACTTCAGTCAGCATAAAGTGTGCAATCAGATCCAAGCCCTCGCACCCTCTCCTTCTCCCCCAGGGCCTCAAACCCGTGGATCTCCTCCCATCCTTCAATCCTCCCATCCTCTGACAGTCTCCGGGCCTTAAAAAGCTGGCATCTCAGTGATCACTGCTTGAAGCATTATGAAATGTTTCCCACCTGGTGGCCATTAACTACTCCTCTCCTGAAGGCATTGACTCCTTCCTGGGTTACAGGTCACCCCTTCCCTGTTGCGTAACTCAGCCACTAGATCAGGACTTAGTTACCAAGTTAGATGGCACAGTAATTGTGTGGATGGGAGCAGAAAGTTGCAAAGGGACGTTGATGGATTCAGTGAGTGGGCAAAACTGTGGCAGATGGAGTTCAACGTGGGGAAGTGTGAGGTCATCCACTTTGGAGCCAAGAAAGATCGATCAGAGGATTCTCTAAATGGTGAGAAGCTGGGAACTGTGGAGGAGCAGAGAGATTTCAGCGTCTAAGTACAAAAATCACTAAAAGCTGGTGGACAGGTGCAAACAATAATTTAAAAAGGCAGAGTACAGAAGATTAAGGGGTGATCTAATTGAAGTGTTTAGGAGGATTAAAGGATTTGATAGGGTAGATAGAGAGAAACTATTTCCTCTGGTGGGGGGAGTTCAGAACAAGGGGGCTTAACCTTAGAATTGGAGCCAGGCCGTTCAGGAAGCACCTCTTCACACAAAGGGTGGTGGAAATCTGGAACTCTCTCCCCCAAAAGGCTGGGGGTCAATTGAAAATTTCAAGACGGGGATTGATAGGCAGGAGGTGCGATAACTCACCTGGGCAGGTAGGTGGAAAAGCTTCAGGGTCAGACTGAGCAGAGAGCACGGGGTGGGGGGGATGGGGGAAGTGATGGCAGGGGGCCAGGGAGCAGGTAGAGAATGGAGGTTGCTGGCACATTATCTGCTTGTTCAAGCCAAAAAGAGCCAACCAAGAGAGAGTTTTCTTGCACGCGCTGGTGCGAGGTGTGCGCTGGGCTGGCCGTCAGGTATCGGGGGGGGGGGGGGGGGGGCGGTGGGGGCATATCTTTCATCAGGGATGCGTATTCCACCCCGACAGGCTGGGTTGGGCTGTGCTGGGGACAGTTTCTGGACTGACTGGAAGGCAGGGTGCACAGGTTTAATGTTAAGTTTGTGATTCCTTTCTAAATTCTTGATTTTATTTGTATTTATTACACTACAAATGTTGGGCCCAACAATCCTTGGGCCATCTGGCGCACTCCCTGAGCCAGGTGAAGAACTATCAGAAGAGGACTGGAAGCAGAAGGTTCAAGGTGAGTTTAGACGTACAGCAGTGCTCCTCCCTGCCCCACAAGGAAAGGTTCGGTCTCCTCTGCCTTGGACCTCATTAAAAATTCAGTCTCGGGATGTGGTCAAGGCCGGCATTTATTGCCCATCCCTAATCGCCCTTGAGAAGGTGGTGGTGAGCCGCCTTCTTGAACCGCTGCAGTCCGTGTGGTGAAGGTGCTCCCACAGTGCTGTTAGGGAGGGAGTTCCAGGATTTTGACCCAGCGACGATGAAGGATCGGCCGATATACTTCTAAGTCAGGATGGTGTGTGACTTGGAGGGGACCTTGCAGGTGGTGGTATTCCCATGCGCCTGCTGACCTTGTCCTTCTCGGTGGCAGAGGTCGTGGGTTTGGGAGGTGCTGCCGAAGGAGCCTTGGCGAGTTGCTGCAGCGCATCCTTCCCTCCCTTGAAATCTTCTTGGGAACCCCCAAGGGCCACCGAGTTTTCACCAGCTGGCAGCTGCATCCCGCCCATTCCAGGCGGCGGTTAAAATCACCATGGCCTCATTCTGCTGCAGGCCGGAAATTAATTCGCCAACGCTATTCCCCACCAGAAACCTGCTCCAATTTACAATCCATCTCTTTGATTCACTACACTCTGAGTCAGAAGATTGTGGGTTCGAGCCCCAATCCAGAGACTTGAGCACATAATCTAGGCTGACACTCCAGTGCAGTGCTGAGGGAGTGCTGCACTGTCGGAGGTGCCGTCTTTCGGATGAGACGTTAAACCGAGGCCCCGTCTGCCCACACAGGTGGATGTAAAAGATCCCAAGGCACTATTGGAAGAAGAGCAGGGGAGTTCTTCCCGGAGTCCTGGCCAATATTTATCCCTCAATCAACATCACTATAAACTGGTCATTATCATATTGCTGTTCGTGAGACTTTGCTGTGTGCAGATCCTACATTACAAAAAGTACTTCATTGGCTATAAAGCGCTTTGGGATATCCTGAGGTTGTGAAAGGCGCTATATAAATGCAAGTCTTTCTTCTTTACAGTATTCAACCCAGGATTCGAAAGCGGATGGAGACTCACTATCTAACGATCTACACAACAACACTGACTGCACCTCACTGGATGTGAAAACACTTTGGGATAATGTGAGGAGGTGACACCCGCTGTAGAAACGGAGGGCTGTGGTTGTGGATAAAGGGCTCCTACGTTCATAAGTGATGTTTGCAGTGAGTAAAGCCTGACCTTGGACAGCAGTAGAATGTCCAGGAAGTCCATGACTTTGCCTCGCTTGGACTTGAGCCAAGTCTCCGTTCCCTGCTCCTTCAGGACCTCCCGGCGACTCTGTACCACACCCAGCGAGTACGAGTGAACCAGATTACACGCCCTGTCGAATCGCTTCCCGTTGGACGACAGTTTGTAAATGAAGTTGATGTGATGTGGCAAATATCGCTCCCTCTTCACCACCAGCGTGCTCAGCTCGTATATGGCGGCAATATAGTCACTGGACTTCCTATGAAGGGACATATAGACAAGAGCTGAGATCGCAGTGTTAGAGTTGTAACATGGCAAGCAGTGAAGCAGACAAATTTAAGCCGTAATCCAGACCTTGGCGAGCTCCCCATCTCCTCACACAGGTGGACGTAAAAGATCTCATGGCACTATTGGAGTCCCTGAGCAGAGGCTGGGAGGGAGTATAGAAAGTGTAAGGGTGAAATTAAGAAGGAAATTAGGAAAGCAAAAAGAGGGCATGAAAAAATACTGGCAAGTAGAATCAAAGAAAACCCAAAGATCTTTTATAATTACATAAAGAGCGAGAGGATAACCAAGGACAGAGTCGGGCCTATCAGGGGCCAAAATGGTGATCTATGTGTGGAGGCGGAGGATGTGGGTAAGATACTTAATGAATACTTTACAGCTGTCTTCACAAAAGAGGGGGACAGTGGCGACGTTGAAGTTAAGGAGGAAGATAGTGAAATATCGGTCGGGATAAACATAGTAAGAGAGGAAGTATTAAGGGGTTTAGCATCCTTGAAAGTAGATAAATCGCCAGGGCCGGATGAAATATATCCGAGGCTATTAAAAAAAGCAAGGGAGGAAATTGCGGAGGCTCTGACCATCATTGTCCAATCCTCCCTGGCTCCAGGAGTGGTGCCAGAGGATTGGAGAACTGCTAACGTTGTACCATTGTTTAAAAAGGGAGGAAGGGATAAACCGAGCAATTACAGGCCAGTTAGTTTAACCTCGGTGGTGGGCAAATTACTGGAATCAATTCTGAGGGACAGTATAAACCTTCATTTAGAAAGACACAGATTAATCAAGGACAGTCAGTATGGTTTTGTTAAGGGAAGGTTGTGTCTGACTAACTTGATTGAATTCTTTGAGGAGGTAACAAGGAGGGTCGATGAGGGCAGTGCATCTGATGTAGTCTACATGGATTTTAGCAAGGCTTTTGACAAGGTCCCACATGGCAGGCTGATCAAAAAAGTAAAAGCCCATGGGATCCAAGGGAGAGTGGCAAATTGGATCAAAATTGGCTCAGTGGCAGGAAGCAAAGGGTAATGGTTGAGGGGAGTTTTTGCGACTGGAAGGCTGTTTCCAGTGGGGTTCCACAGGGCTCAGTACTCGGTCCCTTACTTTTTGTAGTATATATTAATGATTTAGACTTAAATGTAGGGGACATGAAAAAGAAATTTGCTGATGATATAAAAATTGGCCGTGTGTTTGACAGTGAGGAGGAAAGCTTTAGACTGCAGGAAGATATCGACGAACTGGTCAGCTGGGCAGAAAAGTGGCAAATGGAATTCAATCTGGAAAAGTGTGAGGTAATGCATTTGGGGAGGGGCAACAAGGCAAGGGAATACACAATTAATGGGAGGATACTGAGAGGTGTGGAGGAACAGAGGGACCTTGGAGTGTATGTCCACAGATCCTTAAAAGGTAGCAGGACAGGTCGATAAAGTAGTTAAAAAGGCATACGGCATGCTTTTCTTTATTAGCCGAGGCATAGAATATAAGAGCAGGGAAGTTATGCTAGAACTGTATACAACGCTGGTTAGGCCACAGCTTGAGTACTGCGTGCAGTTCTGGTCACCACATTACAGGAAGGATGTGATTGCACTGGAGAGGGTGCAGAGGAGATTTACGAGAATGTTGCCAGGACTGGAAAACTTTAGCTGTGAGGAAAGATTTGATCGGCTGGGGTTGTTTTCCTTGGAACAGAGGAGGCTGAGGGGAGATTTAATTGAGGTTTATAAAATTATGAAGGACCTAGATAGAGTGGATAGGAAGGACCTATTTCCCTTAGCAGATGGGTCAAGAACCAGGGGGCATAGATTTAAAGTAATTGGTAGAAGGATTAGAGGGGAGATGAGGAAAAAAATGTTCACCCAGAGGGTGGTGGGGGTCTGGAATGCAATTTCTGAAAGGGTGGTAGAGGCAGAAACCCTCCTCACATTTAAAAAGTACTTGGATATGCAGTTGAAGAGCTGTAACCTACAAGGCTAGGGACCAAGGGCTGGAAGGTGGGATTAGGCTGGAGAGCTCCTTTCCGACACGGACACGATGGGCCGAATGGCCTCCTTCTGTGTCGTAATTTTTCTATGATTCTATGATTCTATGATTCTATTCAGTACCCTCTCCTGAGCTAGGTTCAGATACTTCCGAAACACACCGCAGAAGTTCAGGATCTGGGAACCTGAAACAAAAAAGTATCCTGCTCATCAGCAAAAACACCCCAAGCAGCATAAAGTGAGTCTTCCTGTGTGTCAGCCGTGGCTCAGTGAGGAGCTCTCTCGCCTCGGAGTCAGGAGGTTGTGGGTTCAAGTCCCACTCCAGGGACTTGAGCACCTAATCCAGGCCGACACTCCAGTGCAGTGCTGAGAGAGAGCTACACTGTCGGAGGTGCCGTCTTTAAGATGAGACGTTAAACTGAGGCCCTGTCTGCTCTCAAGAGGACGTAAAAGATCCCATGGCCACTATTTGAAGAAGAGCAGGGGAGTTCGCCCCGCTGTCCTGGCCAATATTTATCCCTCAACCAACATCACTAAAAAACAGATTATCTGGTCATTTATCTCATTGGTGTTTGTGGGAGCTTGCTGTGCGCAAATTGGCTGCCACGTTTCTGATATGACAACAGTGACTACACTCCAAAACAAAAGTACCTCATTGGCTGTAAAGCTCTTTGCGACGTCCCGAGGTTGTGAAAGGCGCTATATAAATGTAAATTCTTTCTTTTTCTTTTGTCTATTCAGGGGGATTATTGTATTTAGATTGTGCCAGTCATCTCTTACACAAGATTACGGGACTACTTCATATATTAAAAAATGCATCGGACTATCTTTGTCAATCTCTTCACCCCATCATAACCCAAAGCATGCAACACTGAATACTCTCGTTGACAGCAACAGGTGGAGTGAAGGGCAGGACGTGACCTGTCTCTCTATGATTGACCAATCCCTACAGACTGCACAACCTCCCCCCCCCTGAATCGCTCCATCCTACTGTCCTGGCCACTCACAGCTGACAGTTGCTGTCATGGCTGAACGTGCATTTCAATAGACTGTCCAAAGTCATCAGGCTGACATGGTCAAACATCTCCAGGGAGAGCGCCCCCTCCGATATCCGCCTGCACCACTTCTCCTGCAACAAAGCACAAAGATTCTCCATTCCCAGGCTGTTGGGTGAAAGGTGAACAGCAGAATATTGACACACGGGTGGTTGGACTTTGACTGGTGTTTGCCTTGCCGAGGTGCAGATCACAGTGTGCGGTGCAGATTGTAGGGAACGCAAGCTTCCATACCCAGTACGCATAAACTCAAGGGGCCTGGGGTGGGGATAAATCCCCTCCAGTGGGGTGGCTCAGGACTGAGTCTGAACGGCCACCCACACGCACACATATATACATCCACACACTTACACACATTTATACACACAGTCACACTTGCAGACACACACTTACACACATTTATACACACAGTCACACTTGCAGACACACACTTACACACATTTATACACACAGTCACACTTGCAGACACACACATGCACACAGTACAGTGACTGCCTTCACCGCACACAGTGATCTCACGCTAAGTTCCTGATGTGTGGTGACCAATGTTCCCTATCATTTTTGGGGGGCTGCTCGGCCCATTCAAAATACCAGGCATGCACGCTTTTTCTCTATCACCGGCCGTGCCCACTCACACCATCACCGGCCGTGCCCACTCACACCCACTCACACTATCACCGGCCGTGCCCACTCACACCCAGTCACACTATCACCGGCCGTGCCCACTCACACCCACTCACACCATCACCGGCCGTGCCCACTCACACCCACTCACACTATCACCGGCCGTGCCCACTCACACCCAGTCCAGTCACACTATCACCGGCCGTGCCCACTCACACCCAGTCACACTATCACCGGCCGTGCCCACTCACACCCAGTCACACTATCACCGGCCGTGCCCACTCACACCCACTCACACCATCACCGGCTGTGCCCACTCACACCCACTCACACTATCACCGGCCGTGCCCACTCACACCCACTCACACCATCACCGGCCGTGCCCACTCACACCCACTCACACCATCACCGGCCGTGCCCACTCACACCATCACCGGCCGTGCCCACTCACACCATCACCGGCCGTGCCCACTCACACCATCACTGGCTGTGCCCACTCACACCATCACCGGCCGTGCACACTCACACCATCACCGGCCGTGCCCACTCACACCCACTCACACCATCACCGGCCGTGCCCACTCACACCCACTCACACCATCACCGGCCGTGCCCACTCACCCCCAGTCTGTTACTCACGTGCAGGATGCTGGTGGACTGATTGAAGATTTTCACGTAATGTTTCAAAATGTCAAAGTGAAAGGCCGGAGTTAAGAGACGTCGATGACGAGCCCATCGCTCCCCTTTACTGATCAGCAGACCCTCACCTGAGGAGGAAGAGAAAAGGTCAGGAGTCGGGTCAGGAGTCGGGTCAGGGGTCGGGTCAGGGGTCGTGCAGTCAATGCCAGGAGTTACCAGCCTACAAAGTGCCACCATTCAACCCCCAGATGGTCAGCTCGTGACCTTGGTCCTCAGAGTCCCAAAAGGTTAGTTTAAGAAGGAGTACAATGTCTGTCACACGCACGCTTCTTAGCTCTGGGGTTCATTTCTTGAGCGATAGAAGTGAAAAGCACAGAAGTTATGTTAAACGTGTATCGAACCCTGGTTAGACTCCACTTGGAGCACTGTGCACAGTTCTGGTCCCTATATTAAAGAAAGGCATTTGGGGAAGGTGCACAAAAGATTTACTGGAATGATGCCAGTTATAACTGAGAGATTATAACCATCAGGAAAGGCTGAACAGGCTGGGGCTCTTTTAACTGGAAAAGAGAAGACTGAGGGGCGACCTGATAGAGGTCTCAAAATTATGAGAGGGTTCGATAGGGTAGACGTAGAGAAGATGTTTCCACTTGTGGGGGAGACCAGAACTGGGGGCCATAAATATAAGATAGTCACTAATAAATCCAATAGGGAATTCAGGAGAAACTTCTTTACCCAGAGAGTGATGAGAATGTGGAACTCACTACCACAGGGAGTGGTTGAGGCAAATAGCAGAGGCATTTAAGAGGAAGCTGGATAAACACACGAGGGAGAAAGGAATAGCAGGATATGCTGATGGGGTGAGATGAAGAGGGGTGGGAGGAGACTCGTGTGGAGCAGAAACACTGGCACGGACCAGTTGGGCCGAATGGCCTGTTTCTGTACTGTAGACTCGATGTAATCCAGCAAAGTACCTCGGCCAGTTTGTAGAGAATTGTGAGCAGGACTCAGACTGGTAACACTGTGATCTCATTGAAGGAAGCGGAGGTGGGCTTTTGAGAAGGGATTTGCGATAAGACTTACCCAGAAACGTAGCCCCCCAAAAAAACCGTAGATTGTGGGCAGCACCCCTCCGACACCCTGAGCCTCCTTTCAGGGATGTTGCGGCCGAGTCGCTGCTCACGTTACCCATGGGCTTGAGCCAGGGCACTCCCCGGTGCCAGCTCCATGATGTCACCGCGCAGCGCGGCGCCACCCGATGGAGGAGTACAAAGGGGTGAGAACATTGTATGGACACAAGAGAAAGGCACAAAATGGCCGCTGCTTACCCAACCAAGGCCTGAGGAACCCGTAGAACAACTCGTCCTTTGGGGCAATGGGAGCTGAAACAGGAGGTGAAGCCAAGCCTTAGAAACACTAAAACTGTAAAATAACTTGAGCTCGAAGGAATAAAGCTAAAGTGCCACGAAGATTAGACAGAAATTATACAATTCAAAACATAAAATGCTCATTATCTAGGGTGGGTTAGTTTCACTCTGTGCTGAGGTGTAACTGTCCCCTGAGTCCCACTGTCATCACGACCAAGTTTCTAAATGTCACCAAGTTTTCCCATAGTCACCACTTGCCCATTCCTGGTGCCTCATCAGTCATTGCCCTGTGTCTCCAGTCTTTAAAGGGCCGCAGTACGGTGCAGACACACCACGTGTCGCCGTGATGTCAGCACCGAGCTGTGATAAGAGTGACGGACCCTGGGCAGGGATCCCGGTCGGAGCTGGTGAACAAGGCCACCGGGTTCACTGTAGCATGGCCTGCGGCATCCAAGCAATACAGCACGGAGCCATGTCACAGAGCAGAAAACACAGCACACAGGAACTGGGAGCCAAGGTTTGGAACAGGGTGCGTCTCATGACATGGGGGAGGTCAGGCACATCCTGAGGGTGACTGGAAATGGACAGGATTGAAATTTCAGCTCTTTGGAACTCAAAGCATTCGAGGGCCTAAGTTCGCTAGCGCTTGATAATGGCGTGAAACGTTCGGCGAGCTGAACCCGCGCCAGGAGAGACAGGCCCAAGGATTGTCCTAAACTCATCCTCAGGCCTCATTCCAATAGCTGCGGCCAGCTGTGGGCACCAATCGGACAGCCTGAAGCAGCTCCCGGTCTGGGTCCTTCCAATATCGGCCAGGTCCACCCACAGGCGAGTCCAGGGAGGGACGAACGGGGGGAAGAGTGAGTGTGGACCCTCAGTATGAATGTGGAGGTAGGGGCAGCACACATACTCAATAAACATCCACTCCGGATCCTGCATTTAAAGGGGCAATTGATCCTTTTTGCCCTTAGACTCAGATAGAGTCAGATGCACTCATGTACACTCAGTAACACGCTACCGAACCAAAGGGCAAACAGGCTGCACTTTGCATTTGTTAAACATTAAACCACTTGCATCAACAAGGGAAGTTTGTAATTGATTAAACCTTCTTGGAAAGTAAAAAATATTGAGCTAGAGCAAGAGTCCAAATTTGATTCGGAGTAGACGCTTTCGCCGTGGCCTTTATTGCAGATCCACGGGCTTCATCCAATTGCAGTCGAATTTTGCTCTGTGAACCATGACCTTTGACCCAAGAGTTTGGCAGCGTGTTAGCCATCCGCCAGGATGCCAGGTGTAGGTTTGTACCTGGAACGTACAGGTGATCTCACTGTGGGGGGGGGGGGAGGTGTGGAGGCAGAGCTCAGATACTTCCCGAGAGATGGGAGAAAACCCCATCGGAGGGGCAAGATGAATATTCCCATACACCTGAAAATGGCCACCTCAGGACTGGCATTGCCAGAGCCCTGGGAGCAGATTGCCCATCCTCTTGGGCTGGGTGCAGGAAGGATCTAAAACAAAGTAAAGATAAATAAGCACTGCCTTAAGAAGCTACTGAAATAGTGATCCACATTTGAGCTCGTCTTCTGCTCAAGACAGCGACTGACCGAGGACCTCCTCACCTCTTAGTCCGAGTTTGCTGCAAAGCTCCAACGAGTTGCCTTTATTGCAAAATGCTTGGTTCATTTTATAAAGTCTCAGTGAAATAAGAGAGTCAGTAAGGTTAGACAGAGTTGAGGTTCATTAATAAATTACCAACTGGCGCTCAGTCTACCAGGAAGTGCTAAAGAGCAGAACTTGGTGCCATTGTCATAGAATCCTACAGCACAGGAGGAGGCCATTTGGCCCTTCGTGTCTGTGCCGGCTCTTTGAAAGAGCTATTAGTCCCACTCCCCCGCTCTTTCCCCACAGCCCTGCCAATTTCTCCTTTTCAAGTATTTACCCAATTCTCTTTTGAAAGGAAGCAGCAGGAGAGTTCCCTTTGATCACAGACAGAAATAACATTACCAGGACTTGAACTTAATGACACTGAAGATTTAAATTAAACCAAATGCCTGAACCTCCTCATTGATTTTTCAGTGATGAAGCTCCTCTACCTGAAGCCAATAGGACACATTTGACGTAGGTTGGATGGAAGAGCCTCACTATTGGATAGATGGGTCCGAACCATGTGAGAGAGCAGTATACATGGCGTTTGACGATTTCATTAACCAGGGCCAGCCCCTCCTCTGTACTGCGAATCTAATGGAACAAGATCCAGGTGAGTGCGAGTGCAAGAGACAAGGGAGAAATTAAACCAGAGAATCACAGGAATCGTTCATTAAATCCACAACCACAATTAAACCCAGATATGACTGATTTTTGCAGAGTGCAATGGGCTGGTGTATCCTCAGTGTTCAATCAATCTTAGAAACGCAAAGACAATTTGATTTGAAGTGTAACAGCAAGATCGGGGCCGATCAGAGGCAGAGCAGTGTCACGTGGCATCTGGTAAATGTGTTGAAACACAGCAGGAAGAAATGGGAGGCTGAGATTTTAAAAAACAATACACCAAGCCAAGAATTTCAGGATGAACTTTCCTTCTATGTAATTTTGGAATAACCACTGGAAACATTAATTTAGTAATAAATCCAAGACAGAAAGTCGGAAAAGATTAGTCAAAAAACCAGTGATCATTGAAAAAGGTGACCCGGATTGGGGGAACTCTGACCCGGATTGGGGAAACTCTGACCCGGATTGGGGAAACGCTGACCCGGATTGGGGAAACTCTGACCCGGATTAGGGGAACTCTGACCCGGATTGGGGGAACTCTGACCCGGATTGGGGGAACTCTGACCCGGATTGGGGGAACTCTGACCCGGATTGGGGAAACGCTGACCCGGATTGGGGAAACTCTGACCCGGATTGGGGGAACGCTGACCCGGATTGGGGGAACGCTGACCCGGATTGGGGAAACTCTGACCCGGACTCGGGAAACTCTGACCCGGACTAGGGAAACTCTGACCCGGACTGGGGAAACTCTGACCCGGATTGGGGAAACTCTGACCCGGACTGGGGAAACGCTGACCCGGACTAGGGAAACTCTGACCCGGACTGGGGAAACTCTGACCCGGACTGGGGAAACTCTGACCCGGATTGGGGAAACTCTGACCCGGACTTGGGAAACTCTGACCCGGACTTGGGAAACTCTGACCCGGACTTGGGAAACTCTGACCCGGACTAGGGAAACTCTGACCCGGACTAGGGAAACTCTGACCCGGACTAGGGAAACTCTGACCCGGACTGGGGAAACTCTGACCCGGATTCAGGACCTTCAGGATTATGTCTCAGCCGAGGGACATTTACCGAAAGCTGATGTTGAGCCTGGTAACATATTCAGAAATCGTCAAATCTTATACCATCACTTCCCGCTCGAGTAGTGATCGTTTCTTCAATATTACTTTCAAAAAGCTAAACTACTTAATTATAGATCTCACCATGCTCCACAGCTCTCACTGGCTGCTCCTCAGTGTTGCAAGTGTTTGGGACAGAGACTCTGCCCGCACACGGGGGACTCTACTCATAGATGAGTGAATAGAGAAATACCATTTCCCCTGATTGGGGAGTCGGGGGCGAGTGGTCATCAATTTAAAAGTGTCATTAAGAGTGAGATCAGGAGAAACTGCTTTCCACAGAGGGTTGTTGGAGCATGGAATAATTTGTCACATCGGGTGGTTGAGGCAGGGGCCATTGCGTCTTTTAAGGGAAAATGGATAAATATTTGATGCAAAGGAAGATACAGGGATATGGAGAGAGAGTGGGGCAGTGGGATTAGTTTGGGATTGGTACAGGGCTATGGAGAGAGCGGGGCAGTGGGATTAGTTTGGGATTGATACAGGGCTATGGGAGAGAGCGGGGCAGTGGGATTAGATTGGGATTGATATAGGGCTATGGGAGAGAGCGGGGCAGTGGGATTAGATTGGGATTGATATAGGGCTATGGGGAGAGAGCGGGGCAGTGGGATTAGTTTGGGATTGATACAG
The DNA here is from genome assembly GCA_030390025.1 of Squalus acanthias. NCBI lineage: Eukaryota > Metazoa > Chordata > Chondrichthyes > Squaliformes > Squalidae > Squalus > Squalus acanthias. The sequence goes on from JASTWF010001430.1 coordinate 56,493, forward strand.
GGCTATGGGGAGAGCGGGGCAGTGGGATTAGTTTTGGATTGATACAGGGCTATGGAGAGAGCGGGGCAGTGGGATTAGTTTTGGATTAATACAGTGCTATGGGGAGAGCGGGGCAGTGGGATTAGTTGGGGATTGATACAGGGCAATGGGGAGAGAGCGGGGCAGTGGGATTAGTTTGTGATTGATACAGGGCTATGGGGAGAGAGCGGGGCAGTGGCATTAGTTTGGGATTGATACAGGGCTATGGAGAGAGCGGGACAGTGGGATTAGTTTTGGATTAATACAGGGCTATGGGGAGAGAGCGGGGCAGTGGGATTAGTTTGGGATTGATACAGGGTTATTGGAGAGAGCGGGGCAGTGGGATTAGTTAGGGATTGACACAGGGCTGTGGGGAGAGAGCGGGGCAGTGGGATTAGTTGGGGATTGATACAGGGCTATGGGAGAGAGCGGGGCACTGGGATTAGTTTGGGATTGATACAGGGCTATGGAGAGAGCGGGGCAGTGGGATTAGTTTGGGATTGATAAAGGGCTATGGAGAGAGCGGGGAAGTAGGATTAGTTTGGGATTGATTCTGGGCTATGGGGAGAGAGCGTGGCAGTGGGATTAGATTGGGATTGACACAGGGCTATGGGAAGAGCGGGGCAGTGGGATAGGTTTGGGATTGATACAGGGCTATGGGAGAGAGCGGGGCAGTGGGATTAGTTTGGGATTGATACAGGGCTATGGGGAGAGCGGGGCAGTTGGATTATATTGGGATTGATACAGGCTATGGGGAGAGCGGGGCAGTGGGATTAGTTTGGGATTGACACAGGGCTATGGGGAGAGCTGGGCAGTGGGATTAGTTTTGGATTAATACAGGGCTATGGGGAGAGAGCGGGGCAGTGGGATTAGTTTGGGATTGATACAGGGCTATGGAGAGAGAGCGGGGCAGTGGGAATAGTTTGGGATTGATACAGGGCTATGGAGAGAGCGGGACAGTGGGATTAGTTTTGGATTAATACAGGGCTATGGGGAGAGAGCGGGGCAGTGGGATTAGTTTGGGATGGATACAGGGCTATGGGAGAGAGCGGGGCAGTGGGATTAGTTGGGGATTGATACAGGGCTATGGAGAGAGAGCGGGGAAGTGGGATTAGATTGGGATTGACACAGGGCTGTGGGGAGAGAGCGGGGCAGTGGGATTAGTTGGGGATTGATACAGGGCTATGGGAGAGAGCAGGGCAGTGGGAATAGTTTGGGATTGATACAGGGCTATGGAGAGAGCGGGGCAGTGGGATTAGTTTGGGATTGATACAGGGCTATGGAGAGAGCGGGGAAGTAGGATTAGTTTGGGATTGATACCGGGCTATGGGGAGAGAGCGTGGCAGTGGGATTAAATTGGGATTGACACAGGGCTATGGGAAGAGTGGGGCAGTGGGATTGGTTTGGGATTGATACAGGGCTATGGGAGAGAGCGGGGCAGTGGGATTAGTTTGGGATTGATACAGGCTAAGGGGAGAGCGGGGCAGTTGGATTATATTGGGTATGATACAGGGCTATGGGGAGAGCGGGGCAGTAGGATTAGTTTGGGATTGACACAGGGCTATGGGGAGAGCGGGGCAGTGGGATTAGTTTGGGATTGATACAGGGCTATGGGAGAGAGTGGGGCAGTTGGATTAGTTTGGGATTGATACAGAGCTATGGGAGAGAGCGGGGCAGTGGGATTAGTTGGGGATTGATACAGGGCTATGGGAGAGAGCGGGGCAGTTGGATTAGTTTGGGATTGATACAGGGCTATGGAGAGAGCGGGGCAGTTGGATTAGTTTGGGATTGATACAGAGCTATGGGAGAGAGCGGGGCAGTGGGATTAGTGTGGGATTGATACAGGGCTATGGAGAGAGCGGGGCAGTGGGATTAGTTTGGTATTGACACAGGGCTATGGAGAGAGCGGGGAAGTAGGATTAGTTTCGGATTGATACAAGGCTATGGGGAGAGAGCGTGGCAGTGGGATTGGTTTGGGATTGATACGGGGCTATGGAGAGAGCGGGGCAGTGGGATTAGTTGGGGATTGATACAGATCTATGGAGGGAGCGGGGCACTGGGATTAGTTTGGGATTGATACAGAGCGGGGCAGTGGGATTAGTATGGGATTGATACAGGGATATGGAGAGAGAGCGGGGCAGTGGGATTAGTTGGGGATTGATACAGGGCTATGGAGAGAGCGGGGCAGTGGGATTAGTTGGGGATTGATACAGGGCTATGGAGAGAGCGGGGCAGTGGGATTAGTTTGGGATTGATACAGGGCTATGGGGAGAGTGGGGCAGTGGGATTAGTTGTGGATTGATACAGGGCTATTGGAGAGAGCGGGGCAGTGGGATTAGATTGGGATTGATATAGGGCTATGGGGAGAGAGCGGGGCAGTGGGATTAGTTTGGGATTGATACAGGGCTATGGAGAGAGCGGGGCAGTGGGATTAGTTTTGGATTAATACAGGGCTATGGGGAGAGCGGGGCAGTGGGATTAGTTGGGGATTGATACAGGGCAATGGGGAGAGAGCGGGGCAGTGGGACTAGTTTGGGATTGATACAGGGCTATGGAGAGAGCGGGGCAGAGGGATTAGTTTTGGATTAATACAGGGCTATGGGAGAGAGCGGGGCAGTGGGATTTGATTGGGATTGATACAGGGTTATGGGAGAGAGCGGGGCAGTGGGATTAGATTGGGATTGATACAGGGCTATGGGAGAGAGCGGGGCAGTGGGATTAGTTGGGGATTGATACAGGGCTATGGAGAGAGAGCGGGGCAGTGGGATTAGATTGGGATTGACACAGGGCTGTGGGGAGAGAGCGGGGCTGTGGGATTAGTTGGGGATTGATACAGGGCTATGGAGAGAGCGGGGCAGTGGGATTAGTTTGGGATTGATACAGGGCTATGGGGAGAGAGCGGGGCAGTGGGATTAGTTGGGGATTGATACAGGGCTATGGAGAGAGCGGGGCAGTGGGATTAGTTGTGGATTGACACAGGGCTATGGGAAGAGCGGGGCAGTGGGATTGGTTTGGGATTGATACAGGGCTATGGGAGAGAGCGGGGCAGTGGGATTAGTTTGGGATTGATACAGGGCTATGGAGAGAGCGGGGCAGTGGGATTAGTTTGGGATTGATACAGGGCTATGGGGAGAGCGGGGCAGTTGGATTATATTGGGATTGATACAGGGCTATGGGGAGAGCGGGGCAGTGGGATTAGTTTGGGATTGACACAGGGCTATGGGGAGAGCGGGGCAGTGGGATTAGTTGGGGATTGATACAGGGCAATGGGGAGAGAGCGGGGCAGTGGGACTAGTTTGGGATTGATACAGGGCTATGGAGAGAGCGGGGCAGAGGGATTAGTTTTGGATTAATACAGGGCTATGGGAGAGAGCGGGGCAGTGGGATTAGATTGGGATTAATATAGGGCTATGGGGAGAGAGCGGGGCAGTGGGGTTAGTTTGGGATTGATACAGGGCTATGGAGAGAGCGGGACAGTGGGATTAGTTTTGGATTAATACAGGGCTGTGGGGAGAGAGCGGGGCAGTGGGATTAGTTGGGGATTGATACAGGGCTATGGGAGAGAGCGGGGCAGTGGGATTAGTTTGGGATTGATACAGGGCTATGGAGAGAGCGGGGCAGTGGGATTAGTTTGGGATTGATACTGGGCTATGGGGAGAGAGCGTGGCACTGGGATTAGTTTGGGATTGACACAGGGCTATGGGAAGAGCGGGGCAGTGGGATTAGTTTTGGATTAATACAGGGCTATGGGGAGAGAGCGGGGCAGTGGGATTAGTTTTGGATTGATACAGGGCTATGGGGAGAGAGCGGGGCAGTGGGATTAGTTTGGGATTGATACAGGGCTATGGGGAGAGCGGGATAGTGGGATTAGTTTTGGATTAATACAGGGCTATGGGGAGAGAGCGGGGCAGTGGGATTAGTTTGGGATTGATACAGGGCTATGGAGAGAGCGGGACAGTGGGATTAGTTTTGGATTAATACAGGGCTATGGGGAGAGAGCGGGGCAGTGGGATTAGTTTGTGATTGATACAGGGTTATGGGAGAGAGCGGGGCAGTGGGATTAGATTGGGATTGATACAGGGCTATGGGAGAGAGCGGGGCAGTGGGATTAGTTGGGGATTGATACAGGGCTATGGAGAGAGAGCGGGGCAGTGGGATTAGATTGGGATTGAAACAGGGCTGTGGGGAGAGAGCGGGGCAGTGGGATTAGTTGGGGATTGATACAGGGCTATGGGAGAGAGCGGGGCAGTGGGATTAGTTTGGGATTGATACAGGGCTATGGAGAGAGCGGGGCAGTGGGATTAGTTTGGGATTGATACTGGGCTATGGGGAGAGAGCGTGGCAGTGGGATTAGATTGGGATTGACACAGGGCTATGGGAAGAGCGGGGCAGTGGGATTGGTTTGGGATTGATACAGGGCTATGGGAGAGAGCGGGGCAGTGGGATTAGTTTGGGATTGATACAGGGCTATGGGGAGAGCGGGGCAGTTGGATTATATTAGGATTGATACAGGGCCATGGGGAGAGCGGGGCAGTGGGATTAGTTTGGGATTGACACAGGGCGATGGGGAGAGAGCAGGGCAGAGGGATTAGTTTTGGATTGATACAGGGCTTTGGGGAGAGAGCGGGGCAGTGGGATTAGTTTGGGATTGATAAAGGGCTATGGAGAGAGTGGGATAGTGGGATTAGTTTTGGATTAATACAGGGCTATGGGGAGAGAGCGGGGCAGTGGGATTAGTTTGGGATTGATACAGGGTTATGGGAGAGAGCGGGGCAGTGGGATTAGATTGGGATTGATACAGGGCTATGGGAGAGAGCGGGGCAGTGGGATTAGTTGGGGATTGATACAGGGCTATGGAGAGAGAGCGGGGCAGTGGGATTAGATTGGGATAGACACAGGGCTGTGGGGAGAGAGCGGGGCAGTGGGATTAGTTGGGGATTGATACAGGGCTATGGGAGAGAGCGGGGCAGTGGGATTAGTTTGGGATTGATACAGGGCTATGGAGAGAGCGGGGCAGTGGGATTAGTTTGGGATTGATAAAGGGCTATGGAGAGAGCGGGGAAGTAGGATTAGTTTGGGATTGATACCGGGCTATGGGGAGAGAGCGTGGCAGTGGGATTAGATTGGGATTGACACAGGGCTATGGGAAGAGTGGGGCAGTGGGATTGGTTTGGGATTGATACAGGGCTATGGGAGAGAGCGGGGCAGTGGGATTAGTTTGGGATTGATACAGGGCTATGGGGAGAGCGGGGCAGTTGGATTATATTGGGTATGATACAGGGCTATGGGGAGAGCGGGGCAGTAGGATTAGTTTGGGATTGACACTGGGCTATGGGGAGAGCGGGGCAGTGGGATTAGTTTGGGATTGATACAGGGCTATGGGAGAGAGTGGGGCAGTTGGATTAGTTTGGGATTGATACAGAGCTATGGGAGAGAGCGGGGCAGTGGGATTAGTTGGGGATTGATACAGGGCTATGGGAGAGAGCGGGGCAGTTGGATTAGTTTGGGATTGATACAGAGCTATGGGAGAGAGCGGGGCAGTGGGATTAGTGTGGGATTGATACAGGGCTATGGAGAGAGCGGGGCAGTTGGATTATATTGGGTATGATACAGGGCTATGGGGAGAGCGGGGCAGTAGGATTAGTTTGGGATTGACACTGGGCTATGGGCAGAGCGGGGCAGTGGGATTAGTTTGGGATTGATACAGGGCTATGGAGAGAGCGGGGAAGTAGGATTAGTTTCGGATTGATACAGGGCTATGGGGAGAGAGCGTGGCAGTGGGATTGGTTTGGGATTGATACAGGGCTATGGAGAGAGCGGGACAGTGGGATTAGTTTTGGATTAATACAGGGCTATGGGGAGGGAGCGGGGCAGTTGGATTAGTTTGGGATTGATACAGAGCTATGGGAGAGAGCGGGGCACTGGGATTAGTGTGGGATTGATACAGGGCTATGGAGAGAGCGGGGCAGTGGCATTAGTTTGGTATTAATACAGGGCTATGGAGAGAGCGGGGAAGTAGGATTAGTTTCGGATTGATACAGGGCTATGGGGAGAGAGCGTGGCCGTGGGATTAGTTTGGGATTGATACAGGGCTATGGAGAGAGCGGGACAGTGGGATTAGTTTTGGATTAATACAGGGCTATGGGGAGAGAGCGGGGCAGTGGGATTAGTTTTGGATTGATACAGGGCTATGGGGAGAGAGCGGGGCAGTGGGATTAGTTTGGGATTGATACAGGGCTATGGGGAGAGCGGGATAGTGGGATTAGTTTTGGATTAATACAGGGCTATGGGGAGAGAGCGGGGCAGTGGGATTAGTTTGGGATTGATACAGGGCTATGGGGAGAGAGCGGGGCAGTGGGATTAGTTTGTGATTGATACAGGGTTATGGGAGAGAGCGGGGCAGTGGGATTAGATTGTGATTGATACAGGGCTATGGGAGAGAGCGGGGCAGTGGGATTAGTTGGGGATTGATACAGGGCTATGGAGAGAGAGCGGGGCAGTGGGATTAGATTGGGATTGATACAGGGCTATGGGGAGAGCGGGGCAGTTGGATTATATTGGGATTGATACAGGGCTATGGGGAGAGCGGGGCAGTGGGATTAGTTTGGGATTGACACAGGGCTATGGGGAGAGAGCGGGGCAGTGGGATTAGTTTTGGATTGATACAGGGCTTTGGGGAGAGAGCGGGGCAGTGGGATTAGTTTGGGATTGATAAAGGGCTATGGAGAGAGTGGGATAGTGGGATTAGTTTTCGATTAATACAGGGCTATGGGGAGAGAGCGGGGCAGTGGGATTAGTTTGGGATTGATACAGGGTTATGGGAGAGAGCGGGGCAGTGGGATTAGTTGGGGATTGATACAGGGCTATGGAGAGAGAGCGGGGCAGTGGGATTAGATTGGGATTGACACAGGGCTGTGGGGAGAGAGCGGGGCAGTGGGATTAGTTGGGGATTGATACAGGGCTATGGAGAGAGCGGGGCAGTGGGATTAGTTTGGGATTGATAAAGGGCTATGGAGAGAGCGGGGAAGTAGGGTTAGTTTGGGATTGATACCGGGCTATGGGGAGAGAGCGTGGCAGTGGGATTAGATTGGGATTGACACAGGGCTATGGGAAGAGCGGGGCAGTGGGATTGGTTTGGGATTGATACAGGGCTATGTGAGAGAGCGGGGCAGTTGGATTATATTGGGATTGATACAGGGCTATGGGGAGAGCAGGGCAGTGGGATTAGTTTGGGATTGACACAGGGCTATGGGGAGAGCGGGGCAGTGGGATTTGTTTGGGATTGATACAGGGCTATGGGAGAGAGTGGGGCAGTTGGATTAGTTTGGGATTGATACAGAGCTATGGGAGAGAGCGGGGCAGTGGGATTAGTTGGGGATTGATACAGGGCTATGGAGAGAGAGCGGGGCAGTGGGATTAGATTGGGATTGATACAGGGTTATGGGAGAGAGCGGGGCAGTGGGATTAGATTGGGATTGATACAGGGCTATGGGAGAGAGCGGGGCAGTGGGATTAGTTGGGGATTGATACAGGGCTATGGAGAGAGAGCGGGGCAGTGGGATTAGATTGGGATTGACACAGGGCTGTGGGGAAAGAGCGGGGCAGTGGGATTAGTTGGGGATTGATACAGGGCTATGGGAGAGAGCGGGGCAGTGGGATTAGTTTGGGATTGATACAGGGCTATGGAGAGAGCGGGGCAGTGGGATTAGTTTGGGATTGATAAAGGGCTATGGAGAGAGCGGGGAAGTAGGATTAGTTTGGGATTGATACAGAGCTATGGGAGAGAGCGGGGCAGTGGGATTAGTTGGGGATTGATACAGGGCTATGGGAGAGAGCAGGGCAGTTGGATTAGTTTGGGATTGATACAGAGCTATGGGAGAGAGCGGGGCAGTGGGATTAGTGTGGGATTGACACAGGGCTATGGAGAGAGCGGGGCAGTGGGATTAGTTTGGTATTGATACAGGTCTATGGAGGGAGCGGGGCAGTGGGATTAGTTTGGGATTGATACAGAGCGGGGCAGTGGGATTAGTTTGGGATTGATACAGGGATATGGAGAGAGAGCGGGGCAGTGGGATTAGTTTGGGATTGATACAGGGCTATGGAGAGAGCGGGGCAGTGGGATTAGTTGGGGATTGGTACAGGGCTATGGAGAGAGCGGGGCAGTGGGATTAGTTTGGGATTGATACAGGGCTATGGGGAGAGCGGGGCAGTGGGATTAGTTGGGGATTGATACAGGGCTATGGAGAGAGCGGGGCAGTGGGATTAGTTTGGGATTGATACAGGGCTATAGGGAGAGCGGGGCAGTGGGATTAGTTTGGGATTGAGACAGGGCCATGGGGAGAGCGGGGCAGTGGGATAAGTTTGGGTTTGATACAGGGCTATGGGAGAGAGCGGGGCAGTGGGATTAGTTTGGGATTGATACAGGGCTATGGAGAGATAGTGGGGCAGTGGGATTAGTTTGGGATTGATACAGGGATATGGAGAGAGAGCGGGGCAGTGGGATTAGTTTGGAATTGATACAGGGCTATGGGGAGAGCGGGGCAGTGGGATTAGTTTTGGATTGATACAGGGCTATGGGGAGAGCGGGGCAGTGGGATTAGTTTGGGATTGATACAGGGCTATGGGGAGAGCGCGGGGCAGTGGGATTAGTTTGGGATTGATACAGGGCTATGGAGAGAGAGCGGGGCAGTGGGATTGGTTTGGGATTGATACAGGGCTATGGAGAGAGAGCGGGGCAGTGGGATTAGTTTGGGATTGATACAGGGATATGGAGAGAGAGCGGGGCAGTGGGATTAGTTTGGGATTGATACAGGGCTATGGGGAGAGAGCGGGGCAGTAGGATTAGTATGGGATTGATATAGGTCTATGGGGAGATGGCGGGGCAGTGGGATTAGTTTGGGATTGATACAGGGATATGGGGAGCGAGCAGGGCAGTGGGATTAGTTTGGGATTGATACAGGGCTATGGGGAGAGCGGGGCAGTTGGATTATATTGGGATTGATACAGGGCTATGGGGAGAGCAGGGTAGTGGGATTAGTTTGGGATTGACACAGGGCTATGGGGAGAGCGGGGCAGTGGGATTTGTTTGGGATTGATACAGGGCTATGGGAGAGAGTGGGGCAGTTGGGTTAGTTTGGGATTGATACAGAGCTATGGGAGAGAGCGGGGCAGTGGGATTAGTTGGGGATTGATACAGGGCTATGGGAGAGAGCGGGGCAGTTGGATTAGTTTGGGATTGATACAGAGCTACGGGAGAGAGCGGGGCAGTGGGATTGGTTTGGGATTGATACAGGGCTATGGAGAGAGAGCGGGGCAGTGGGATTAGTTTCGGATTGATACAGGGCTATGGGAGAGAGCGGGGCAGTGGGATTAGTTGGGGATTGATACAGGGCTATGGAGAGAGAGCGGGGCAGTGGGATTAGATTGGGATTGACACAGGGCTGTGGGGAAAGAGCGGGGCAGTGGGATTAGTTGGGGATTGATACAGGGCTATGGGAGAGAGCGGGGCAGTGGGATTAGTTTGGGATTGATACAGGGCTATGGAGAGAGCGGGGCAGTGGGATTAGTTTGGGATTGATAAAGGGCTATGGAGAGAGCGGGGAAGTAGGATTAGTTTGGGATTGATACAGAGCTATGGGAGAGAGCGGGGCAGTGGGATTAGTTGGGGATTGATACAGGGCTATGGGAGAGAGCAGGGCAGTTGGATTAGTTTGGGATTGATACAGAGCTATGGGAGAGAGCGGGGCAGTGGGATTAGTGTGGGATTGACACAGGGCTATGGAGAGAGCGGGGCAGTGGGATTAGTTTGGTATTGATACAGGTCTATGGAGGGAGCGGGGCAGTGGGATTAGTTTGGGATTGATACAGAGCGGGGCAGTGGGATTAGTTTGGGATTGATACAGGGATATGGAGAGAGAGCGGGGCAGTGGGATTAGTTTGGGATTGATACAGGGCTATGGAGAGAGCGGGGCAGTGGGATTAGTTGGGGATTGGTACAGGGCTATGGAGAGAGCGGGGCAGTGGGATTAGTTTGGGATTGATACAGGGCTATGGGGAGAGCGGGGCAGTGGGATTAGTTGGGGATTGATACAGGGCTATGGAGAGAGCGGGGCAGTGGGATTAGTTTGGGATTGATACAGGGCTATAGGGAGAGCGGGGCAGTGGGATTAGTTTGGGATTGAGACAGGGCCATGGGGAGAGCGGGGCAGTGGGATAAGTTTGGGTTTGATACAGGGCTATGGGAGAGAGCGGGGCAGTGGGATTAGTTTGGGATTGATACAGGGCTATGGAGAGATAGTGGGGCAGTGGGATTAGTTTGGGATTGATACAGGGATATGGAGAGAGAGCGGGGCAGTGGGATTAGTTTGGAATTGATACAGGGCTATGGGGAGAGCGGGGCAGTGGGATTAGTTTTGGATTGATACAGGGCTATGGGGAGAGCGGGGCAGTGGGATTAGTTTGGGATTGATACAGGGCTATGGGGAGAGCGCGGGGCAGTGGGATTAGTTTGGGATTGATACAGGGCTATGGAGAGAGAGCGGGGCAGTGGGATTGGTTTGGGATTGATACAGGGCTATGGAGAGAGAGCGGGGCAGTGGGATTAGTTTGGGATTGATACAGGGATATGGAGAGAGAGCGGGGCAGTGGGATTAGTTTGGGATTGATACAGGGCTATGGGGAGAGAGCGGGGCAGTAGGATTAGTATGGGATTGATATAGGTCTATGGGGAGATGGCGGGGCAGTGGGATTAGTTTGGGATTGATACAGGGATATGGGGAGCGAGCAGGGCAGTGGGATTAGTTTGGGATTGATACAGGGCTATGGGGAGAGCGGGGCAGTTGGATTATATTGGGATTGATACAGGGCTATGGGGAGAGCAGGGTAGTGGGATTAGTTTGGGATTGACACAGGGCTATGGGGAGAGCGGGGCAGTGGGATTTGTTTGGGATTGATACAGGGCTATGGGAGAGAGTGGGGCAGTTGGGTTAGTTTGGGATTGATACAGAGCTATGGGAGAGAGCGGGGCAGTGGGATTAGTTGGGGATTGATACAGGGCTATGGGAGAGAGCGGGGCAGTTGGATTAGTTTGGGATTGATACAGAGCTACGGGAGAGAGCGGGGCAGTGGGATTGGTTTGGGATTGATACAGGGCTATGGAGAGAGAGCGGGGCAGTGGGATTAGTTTCGGATTGATACAGGGCTATGGGAGAGAGCGGGGCAGTGGGATTAGTTTGGGATTGATACAGGGCTATGGGGAGAGCGGGGCAGTTGGATTATATTGGGTATGATACAGGGCTATGGGGAGAGCGGGGCAGTAGGATTAGTTTGGGATTGACACAGGGCTATGGGGAGAGCGGGGCAGTGGGATTAGTTTGGGATTGATACAGGGCTATGGGAGAGAGTGGGGCAGTTGGATTAGTTTGGGATTGATACAGAGCTATGGGAGAGAGCGGGGCAGTGGGATTAGTTGGGGATTGATACAGGGCTATGGGAGAGAGCGGGGCAGTTGGATTAGTTTGGGATTGATACAGAGCTATGGGAGAGAGCGGGGCAGTGGGATTAGTGTGGGATTGATACAGGGCTATGGAGAGAGCGGGGCAGTGGCATTAGTTTGGTATTAATACAGGGCTATGGAGAGAGCGGGGAAGTAGGATTAGTTTCGGATTGATACAGATCTATGGAGAGAGCGGGGAAGTAGGATTAGTTTGGGATTGATACCGGGCTATGGGGAGAGAGCGTGGCAGTGGGATTAGATTGGGATTGACACAGGGCTATGGGAAGAGCGGGGCAGTGGGATTGGTTTGGGATTGATACAGGGCTATGTGAGAGAGCGGGGCAGTTGGATTATATTGGGATTGATACAGGGCTATGGGGAGAGCAGAGCAGTGGGATTAGTTGGGGATTGATACAGGGCTATGGGAGAGAGCGGGGCAGTTGGATTAGTTTGGGATTGATACAGAGCTATGGGAGAGAGCGGGGCAGTGGGATTAGTGTGGGATTGACACAGGGCTATGGAGAGAGCGGGGCAGTGGGATTAGTTTGGTATTGATACAGGGCTATGGAGAGAGCGGGGAAGTAGGATTAGTTGGGTATTGATACAGGTCTATGGAGGGAGCGAGGCAGTGGGATTAGTTTGGGATTGATACAGAGCGGGGCACTGGGATTAGTTTGGGATTGATACAGGGATATGGAGAGAGAGCGGGGCAGTGGGATTACTTTGGGATTGATACAGGGCTATGGAGAGAGCGGGGCAGTGGGATTAGTTGGGGATTGATACAGGGCTATGGAGAGAGCGGGGCAGTGGGATTAGTTTGGGATTGATACAGGGCTATGGGGAGAGCGGGGCAGTGGGATTAGTTGGGGATTGATACAGGGCTATGGAGAGAGCGGGGCAGTGGGATTAGTTTGGGATTGATACAGGGCTATAGGGAGAGCGGGGCAGTGGGATTAGTTTGGGATTGAGACAGGGCCATGGGGAGAGCGGGGCAGTGGGATAAGTTTGGGTTTGATACAGGGCTATGGGAGAGAGCGGGGCAGTGGGATTAGTTTGGGATTGATACAGGGCTATGGAGAGATAGTGGGGCAGTGGGATTAGTTTGGGATTGATACAGGGATATGGAGAGAGAGCGGGGCAGTGGGATTAGTTTGGGATTGATACAGGGCTATGGGGAGAGCGGGGCAGTGGGATTAGTTTGGGATTGATACAGGGCTATGGGGAGAGCGCGGGGCAGTGGGATTAGTTTGGGATTGATACAGGGCTATGGAGAGAGAGCGGGGCAGTGGGATTGGTTTGGGATTGATACAGGGCTATGGAGAGAGAGCGGGGCAGTGGGATTAGTTTGGGATTGATACGGGGATATGGAGAGAGAGCGGGGCAGTGGGATTAGTTTGGGATTGATACAGGGCTATGGGGAGAGAGCGGGGCAGTGGGATTAGTATGGGATTGATATAGGTCTATGGGGAGATGGCGGGGCAGTGGGATTAGTTTGGGATTGATACAGGGATATGGGGAGCGAGCAGGGCAGTGGGATTAGTTTGGGATTGATACAGGGCTATGGGGAGAGCGGGGCAGTTGGATTATATTGGGATTGATACAGGGCTATGGGGAGAGCAGGGCAGTGGGATTAGTTTGGGATTGACACAGGGCTATGGGGAGAGCGGGGCAGTGGGATTTGTTTGGGATTGATACAGGGCTATGGGAGAGAGTGGGGCAGTTGGGTTAGTTTGGGATTGATACAGAGCTATGGGAGAGAGCGGGGCAGTGGGATTAGTTGGGGATTGATACAGGGCTATGGGAGAGAGCGGGGCAGTTGGATTAGTTTGGGATTGATACAGAGCTATGGGAGAGAGCGGGGCAGTGGGATTAGTGTGGGATTGACACAGGGCTATGGAGAGAGCGGGGCAGTGGGATTAGTTTGGTATTGATACAGGTCTATGGAGAGAGCGGGGAAGTAGGATTAGTTGGGTATTGATACAGGTCTATGGAGGGAGCGGGGCAGTGGGATTAGTTTGGGATTGATACAGAGCGGGGCAGTGGGATTAGTTTGGGATTGATACAGGGATATGGAGAGAGAGCGGGGCAGTGGGATTAGTTTGGGATTGATACAGGGCTATGGAGAGAGCGGGGCAGTGGGATTAGTTGGGGATTGATACAGGGCTATGGAGAGAGCGGGGCAGTGGGATTAGTTGGGGATTGATACAGGGCTATGGAGAGAGCGGGGCAGTGGGATTAGTTTGGGATTGATACAGGGCTATAGGGAGAGCGGGGCAGTGGGATTAGTTTGGGATTGAGACAGGGCCATGGGGAGAGCGGGGCAGTGGGATAAGTTTGCGTTTGATACAGGGCTATGGGAGAGAGCGGGGCAGTGGGATTAGTTTGGGATTGATACAGGGCTATGGAGAGATAGTGGGGCAGTGAGATTAGTTTGGGATTGATACAGGGATATGGAGAGAGAGCGGGGCAGTGGGATTAGTTTGGGATTGATACAGGGCTATGGGGAGAGCGGGGCAGTGGGATTAGTTTTGGATTGATACAGGGCTATGGGGAGAGCGGGGCAGTGGGATTGGTTTGGGATTGATACAGGGCTATGGAGAGAGAGCGGGGCAGTGGGATTAGTTTCGGATTGATACAGGGATATGGAGAGAGAGCGGGGCAGTGGGATTAGTTTGGGATTGATACAGCGCTATGGGGAGAGAGCGGGGCAGTGGGATTAGTATGGGATTGATATAGGTCTATGGGGAGATGGCGGGGCAGTGGGATTAGTTTGGGATTGATACAGGGATATGGGGAGAGAGCAGGGCAGTGGGATTAGTTTGGGATTGATACAGGGATATGGGGAGAGAGCGGGGCAGTGGGATTAGTTTGGGATTGATACAGGGCTATAGGGAGAGCGGGGCAGTGGGATTAGTTTGGGATTCATACAGGGCTGTGGGGAGAGCGGGGCAGTGGGATTAGTTTGGGATTGATACAGGGCTATGGGAGAGAGCGGGGCAGTGGGATTAGTTTGGGATTGATACAGGGCTATGGAGAGATAGTGGGGCAGTGGGATTAGTTTGGGATTGATACAGGGCTTTGGAGAGAGAGCGGGGCAGTGGGATTAGTTTGGGATTGATACAGGGATATGAAGAGAGAACGGGGCAGTGGGATTAGTTGGGGATTGATACAGGGCTATGGAGAGAGCGGGGCAGTGGGATTAGTTGGGGTTGATACAGGGCTATGGAGAGAGCGGGGCAGTGGGATTAGTTTGGGATTGATACAGGGCTATAGGGAGAGCGGGGCAGTGGGATTAGTTTGGGATTGAGACAGGGCCATGGGGAGAGCGGGGCAGTGGGATAAGTTTGGGTTTGATACAGGGCTATGGGAGAGAGCGGGGCAGTGGGATTAGTTTGGGATTGATACAGGGCTATGGAGAGATAGTGGGGCAGTGGGATTAGTTTGGGATTGATACAGGGATATGGAGAGAGAGCGGGGCAGTGGGATTAGTTTGGGATTGATACAGGGCTATGGGGAGAGCGGGGCAGTGGGATTAGTTTTGGATTGATACAGGGCTATGGGGAGAGCGGGGCAGTGGGATTGGTTTGGGATTGATACAGGGCTATGGAGAGAGAGCGGGGCAGTGGGGTTAGTTTCGGATTGATACAGGGATATGGAGAGAGAGCGGGGCAGTGGGATTAGTTTGGGATTGATACAGGGCTATGGGGAGAGAGCGGGGCACTGGGATTAGTATGGGATTGATATAGGTCTATGGGGAGATGGCGGGGCAGTGGGATTAGTTTGGGATTGATACAGGGATATGGGGAGAGAGCAGGGCAGTGGGATTAGTTTGGGATTGATACAGGGATATGGGGAGAGAGCGGGGCAGTGGGATTAGTTTGGGATTGATACAGGGCTATAGGGAGAGCGGGGCAGTGGGATTAGTTTGGGATTCATACAGGGCTATGGGGAGAGCGGGGCAGTGGGATTAGTTTGGGATTGATACAGGGCTATGGGAGAGAGCGGGGCAGTGGGATTAGTTTGGGATTGATACAGGGCTATGGAGAGATAGTGGGGCAGTGGGATTAGTTTGGGATTGATACAGGGCTATGGGGAGAGCGCGGGGCAGTGGGATTAGTTTGGGATTGATACAGGGCTATGGAAAGAGAGCGGGGCAGTGGGATTGGTTTGGGATTGATACAGGGCTTTGGAGAGAGAGCGGGGCAGTGGGATTAGTTTGGGATTGATACAGGGATATGAAGAGAGAACGGGGCAGTGGGATTAGTTTGGGATTGATACAGGGCTATGGGGAGAGAGCGGGGCAGTGGGATTAGTATGGGATTGATACAGGTCTATGGGGAGAGCGCGGGGCAGTGGGATTAGTTTGGGATTGATACAGGGATATGGGGAGAGAGCAGGGCAGTGGGATTAGTTTGGGATTGATACAGGGATATGGGGAGAGAGCGGGGCAGTGGGATTAGATTGGGATAGACACAGGGCTGTGGGGAGAGAGCGGGGCAGTGGGATTAGTTGGGGATTGATACAGGGCTATGGGAGAGAGCGGGGCAGTGGGATTAGTTTGGGATTGATACAGGGCTATGGAGAGAGCGGGGCAGTGGGATTAGTTTGGGATTGATAAAGGGCTATGGAGAGAGCGGGGAAGTAGGATTAGTTTGGGATTGATACCGGGCTATGGGGAGAGAGCGTGGCAGTGGGATTAGATTGGGATTGACACAGGGCTATGGGAAGAGTGGGGCAGTGGGATTGGTTTGGGATTGATACAGGGCTATGGGAGAGAGCGGGGCAGTGGGATTAGTTTGGGATTGATACAGGGCTATGGGGAGAGCGGGGCAGTTGGATTATATTGGGTATGATACAGGGCTATGGGGAGAGCGGGGCAGTAGGATTAGTTTGGGATTGACACAGTGCTATGGGGAGAGCGGGGCAGTGGGATTAGTTTGGGATTGATACAGGGCTATGGGAGAGAGTGGGGCAGTTGGATTAGTATGGGATTGATACAGAGCTATGGGAGAGAGCGGGGCAGTGGGATTAGTTGGGGATTGATACAGGGCTATGGGAGAGAGCGGGGCAGTTGGATTAGTTTGGGATTGATACAGAGCTATGGGAGAGAGCGGGGCAGTGGGATTAGTGTGGGATTGATACAGGGCTATGGAGAGAGCGGGGCAGTGGGATTAGTTTGGTATTGATACAGGGCTATGGAGAGAGCGGGGAAGTAGGATTAGTTTCGGATTGATACAGGGCTATGGGGAGAGAGCGTGGCAGTGGGATTGGTTTGGGATTGATACGGGGCTATGGAGAGAGCGGGGCAGTGGGATTAGTTGGGGATTGATACAGATCTATGGAGGAAGCGGGGCAGTGGGATTAGTTTGGGATTGATACAGAGCGGGGCAGTGGGATTAGTTTGGGATTGATACAGGGATATGGAGAGAGAGCGGGGCAGTGGGATTAGTTTGGGATTGATACAGGACTATGGAGAGAGCGGGGCAGTGGGATTAGTTGGGGATTGATACAGGGCTATGGAGAGAGCGGGGCAGTGGGATTAGTTTGGGATTGATACAGGGCTATGGGGAGAGCGGGGCAGTGGGATTAGTTGTGGATTGATACAGGGCTATGGAGAGAGCGGGGCAGTGGGATTAGTTTGGGATTGATACAGGGCTATGGGGAGAGCGAGGCAGTGGGATTAGTTTGGGATTGACACAGGGCTATGGGGAGAGCGGGGCAGTGGGATTAGTTTTGGATTAATACAGGGCTAAGGGGAGAGAGCGGGGCAGTGGGATTAGTTTGGGATTGATACAGGGCTATGGAGAGAGTGGGGCAGTGGGATTAGTTTTGGATTAATACAGGGCTATGGGGGGAGAGCGGGACAGTGGGAATAGTTTGGGATTGATACAGGGCTATGGAGAGAGCGGGATAGTGGGATTAGTTTTGGATTAATACAGGGCTATGGGGAGAGAGCGGGGCAGTGGGATTAGTTTGGGATTGATACAGGGTTATGGGAGAGAGCGGGGCAGTGGGATTAGATTGGGATTGATACAGGGCTATGGGAGAGAGCGGGGCAGTGGGATTAGTTGGGGATTGATACAGGGCTATGGAGAGAGAGCGGGGCAGTGGGATTAGATTGGGATTGACACAGGGCTGTGGGGAGAGAGCGGGGCAGTGGGATTAGTTGGGGATTGATACAGGGCTATGGGGAGAGCGGGGCAGTGGGATTAGTTGGGGATTGATACAGGGCTATGGAGAGAGAGCGGGGCAGTGGGATTAGATTGGGATTGACACAGGGCTGTGGGGAGAGAGCGGGGCAGTGGGATAAGTTTGGGATTGATACAGGGCTATGGAGAGAGAGCGGGGCAGTGGGATTAGTTTGGGATTGATACAGGGATATGGAGAGAGAGCGGGGCAGTGGGATTAGTTTGGGATTGATACAGGGCTATGGGGAGAGAGCGGGGCAGTGGGATTAGTATGGGATTGATATAGGTCTTTGGGGAGATGGCGGGGCAGTGGGATTAGTTTGGGATTGATACAGGGATATGGGGAGAGAGCAGGGCAGTGGGATTAGTTTGGGATTGATACAGGGATATGGGGAGAGAGCGGGGCAGTGGGATTAGTTTGGGATTGATACAGGGCTATGGGGAGAGCGCGGGGCAGTGGGATTAGTTTGGGATTGATACAGGGATATGGGGAGCGAGCAGGGCAGTGGGATTAGTTTGGGATTGATACAGGGCTATGGAGAGAGAGCGGGGCAGTGGGATTAGTTTCGGATTGATACAGGGATATGGAGAGAGAGCGGGGCAGTGGGATTAGTTTGGGATTGATACAGGGCTATGGGGAGAGAGCGGGGCAGTGGGATTAGTATGGGATTGATATAGGTCTTTGGGGAGATGGCGGGGCAGTGGGATTAGTTTGGGATTGATACAGGGATATGGGGAGAGAGCAGGGCAGTGGGATTAGTTTGGGATTGATACAGGGATATGGGGAGAGAGCGGGGCAGTGGGATTAGTTTGGGATTGATACAGGGCTATAGGGAGAGCGGGGCAGTGGGATTAGTTTGGGATTCATACAGGGCTATGGGGAGAGCGGGGCAGTGGGATTAGTTTGGGATTGATACAGGGCTATGGGAGAGAGCGGGGCAGTGGGATTAGTTTGGGATTGATACAGGGCTATGGAGAGATAGTGGGGCAGTGGGATTAGTTTGGGATTGATACAGGGCTATGGGGAGAGCGCGGGGCAGTGGGATTAGTTTGGGATTGATACAGGGCTATGGAAAGAGAGCGGGGCAGTGGGATTGGTTTGGGATTGATACAGGGCTTTGGAGAGAGAGCGGGGCAGTGGGATTAGTTTGGGATTGATACAGGGATATGAAGAGAGAACGGGGCAGTGGGATTAGTTTGGGATTGATACAGGGCTATGGGGAGAGAGCGGGGCAGTGGGATTAGTATGGGATTGATACAGGTCTATGGGGAGAGCGCGGGGCAGTGGGATTAGTTTGGGATTGATACAGGGATATGGGGAGAGAGCAGGGCAGTGGGATTAGTTTGGGATTGATACAGGGATATGGGGAGAGAGCGGGGCAGTGGGATTAGATTGGGATAGACACAGGGCTGTGGGGAGAGAGCGGGGCAGTGGGATTAGTTGGGGATTGATACAGGGCTATGGGAGAGAGCGGGGCAGTGGGATTAGTTTGGGATTGATACAGGGCTATGGAGAGAGCGGGGCAGTGGGATTAGTTTGGGATTGATAAAGGGCTATGGAGAGAGCGGGGAAGTAGGATTAGTTTGGGATTGATACCGGGCTATGGGGAGAGAGCGTGGCAGTGGGATTAGATTGGGATTGACACAGGGCTATGGGAAGAGTGGGGCAGTGGGATTGGTTTGGGATTGATACAGGGCTATGGGAGAGAGCGGGGCAGTGGGATTAGTTTGGGATTGATACAGGGCTATGGGGAGAGCGGGGCAGTTGGATTATATTGGGTATGATACAGGGCTATGGGGAGAGCGGGGCAGTAGGATTAGTTTGGGATTGACACAGTGCTATGGGGAGAGCGGGGCAGTGGGATTAGTTTGGGATTGATACAGGGCTATGGGAGAGAGTGGGGCAGTTGGATTAGTATGGGATTGATACAGAGCTATGGGAGAGAGCGGGGCAGTGGGATTAGTTGGGGATTGATACAGGGCTATGGGAGAGAGCGGGGCAGTTGGATTAGTTTGGGATTGATACAGAGCTATGGGAGAGAGCGGGGCAGTGGGATTAGTGTGGGATTGATACAGGGCTATGGAGAGAGCGGGGCAGTGGGATTAGTTTGGTATTGATACAGGGCTATGGAGAGAGCGGGGAAGTAGGATTAGTTTCGGATTGATACAGGGCTATGGGGAGAGAGCGTGGCAGTGGGATTGGTTTGGGATTGATACGGGGCTATGGAGAGAGCGGGGCAGTGGGATTAGTTGGGGATTGATACAGATCTATGGAGGAAGCGGGGCAGTGGGATTAGTTTGGGATTGATACAGAGCGGGGCAGTGGGATTAGTTGGGGATTGATACAGGACTATGGAGAGAGCGGGGCAGTGGGATTAGTTGGGGATTGATACAGGGCTATGGAGAGAGCGGGGCAGTGGGATTAGTTTGGGATTGATACAGGGCTATGGGGAGAGCGGGGCAGTGGGATTAGTTGTGGATAGATACAGGGCTATGGAGAGAGCGGGGCAGTGGGATTAGTTTGGGATTGATACAGGGCTATGGGGAGAGCGGGGCAGTGGGATTAGTTTGGGATTGACACAGGGCTATGGGGAGAGCGGGGCAGTGGGATTAGTTTTGGATTAATACAGGGCTAAGGGGAGAGAGCGGGGCAGTGGGATTAGTTTGGGATTGATACAGGGCTATGGAGAGAGTGGGGCAGTGGGATTAGTTTTGGATTAATACAGGGCTATGGGGGGAGAGCGGGACAGTGGGAATAGTTTGGGATTGATACAGGGCTATGGAGAGAGCGGGATAGTGGGATTAGTTTTGGATTAATACAGGGCTATGGGGAGAGAGCGGGGCAGTGGGATTAGTTTGGGATTGATACAGGGTTATGGGAGAGAGCGGGGCAGTGGGATTAGATTGGGATTGATACAGGGCTATGGGAGAGAGCGGGGCAGTGGGATTAGTTGGGGATTGATACAGGGCTATGGAGAGAGAGCGGGGCAGTGGGATTAGATTGGGATTGACACAGGGCTGTGGGGAGAGAGCGGGGCAGTGGGATTAGTTGGGGATTGATACAGGGCTATGGAGAGAGCGGGGCAGTGGGATTAGTTTGGGATTGATAAAGGGCTATGGAGAGAGCGGGGAAGTAGGATTAGTTTGGGATTGATACCGGGCTATGGGGAGAGCAGGGCAGTGGGATTAGTTTGGGATTGACACAGGGCTATGGGGAGAGCGGGGCAGTGGGATTTGTTTGGGATTGATACAGGGCTATGGGAGAGAGCGGGGCAGTTGGATTAGTTTGGGATTGATACAGAGCTATGGGAGAGAGCGGGGCAGTGGGATTAGTGTGGGATTGACACAGGGCTATGGAGAGAGCGGGGCAGTGGGATTAGTTTGGTATTGATACAGGGCTATGGAGAGAGCGGGGAAGTAGGATTAGTTGGGTATTGATACAGGTCTATGGAGGGAGCGGGGCAGTGGGATTAGTTTGGGATTGATACAGAGCGGGGCAGTGGGATTAGTTTGGGATTGATACAGGGATATGGAGAGAGAGCGGGGCAGTGGGATTAGTTTGGGATTGATACAGGGCTATGGAGAGAGCGGGGCAGTGGGATTAGTTGGGGATTGATACAGGGCTATGGAGAGAGCGGGGCAGTGGGATTAGTTTGGGATTGATACAGGGCTATGGGGAGAGCGGGGCAGTGGGATTAGTTGGGGATTGATACAGGGCTATGGAGAGAGCGGGGCAGTGGGATTAGTTTGGGATTGATACAGGGCTATAGGGAGAGCGGGGCAGTGGGATTAGTTTGGGATTGAGACAGGGCCATGGGGAGAGCGGGGCAGTGGGATTAGTTGGGGATTGATACAGGGCTATGGGAGAGAGCGGGGCAGTGGGATTAGTTTGGGATTGATACAGGGCTATAGGGAGAGCGGGGCAGTGGGATTAGTTTGGGATTGAGACAGGGCCATGGGGAGAGCGGGGCAGTGGGATAAGTTTGGGTTTGATACAGGGCTATGGGAGAGAGCGGGGCAGTGGGATTAGTTTGGGATTGATACAGGGCTATGGAGAGATAGTGGGGCAGTGGGATTAGTTTGGGATTGATACAGGGATATGGAGAGAGAGCGGGGCAGTGGGAATAGTTTGGGATTGATACAGGGCTATGGGGAGAGCGGGGCAGTGGGATTAGTTTTGGATTGATACAGGGCTATGGGGAGAGCGGG
Organism: Squalus acanthias; assembly: GCA_030390025.1. Taxonomy (NCBI): domain Eukaryota; kingdom Metazoa; phylum Chordata; class Chondrichthyes; order Squaliformes; family Squalidae; genus Squalus; species Squalus acanthias. The sequence continues at coordinate 78,402 of JASTWF010001430.1, forward strand.
GCAGTGGGATTAGTTTGGGATTGATACAGGGCTATGGGGAGAGCGCGGGGCAGTGGGATTAGTTTGGGATTGATACAGGGCTATGGAGAGAGAGCGGGGCAGTGGGATTGGTTTGGGATTGATACAGGGCTATGGAGAGAGAGCGGGGCAGTGGGATTAGTTTGGGATTGATACAGGGATATGGAGAGAGAGCGGGGCAGTGGGATTAGTTTGGGATTGATACAGGGCTATGGGGAGAGAGCGGGGCAGTGGGATTAGTATGGGATTGATATAGGTCTATGGGGAGATGGCGGGGCAGTGGGATTAGTTTGGGATTGATACAGGGATATGGGGAGCGAGCAGGGCAGTGGGATTAGTTTGGGATTGATACAGGGCTATGGGGAGAGCGGGGCAGTTGGATTATATTGGGATTGATACAGGGCTATGGGGAGAGCAGGGCAGTAGGATTAGTTTGGGATTGACACAGGGCTATGGGGAGAGCGGGGCAGTGGGATTTGTTTGGGATTGATACAGGGCTATGGGAGAGAGTGGGGCAGTTGGGTTAGTTTGGGATTGATACAGAGCTATGGGAGAGAGCGGGGCAGTGGGATTAGTTGGGGATTGATACAGGGCTATGGGAGAGAGCGGGGCAGTTGGATTAGTTTGGGATTGATACAGAGCTATGGGAGAGAGCGGGGCAGTGGGATTAGTGTGGGATTGACACAGGGCTATGGAGAGAGCGGGGCAGTGGGATTAGTTTGGTATTGATACAGGGCTATGGAGAGAGCGGGGAAGTAGGATTAGTTGGGTATTGATACAGGTCTATGGAGGGAGCGGGGCAGTGGGATTAGTTTGGAATTGATACAGAGCGGGGCAGTGGGATTAGTTTGGGATTGATACAGGGATATGGAGAGAGAGCGGGGCAGTGGGATTAGTTTGGGATTGATACAGGGCTATGGAGAGAGCGGGGCAGTGGGATTAGTTGGGGATTGATACAGGGCTATGGAGAGAGCGGGGCAGTGGGATTAGTTTGGGATTGATACAGGGCTATGGGGAGAGCGGGGCAGTGGGATTAGTTGGGGATTGATACAGGGCTATGGAGAGAGCGGGGCAGTGGGATTAGTTTGGGATTGATACAGGGCTACAGGGAGAGCGGGGCAGTGGGATTAGTTTGGGATTGAGACAGGGCCATGGGGAGAGCGGGGCAGTGGGATAAGTTTGGGTTTGATACAGGGCTATGGGAGAGAGCGGGGCAGTGGGATTAGTTTGGGATTGATACAGGGCTATGGAGAGATAGTGGGGCAGTGGGATTAGTTTGGGATTGATACAGGGATATGGAGAGAGAGCGGGGCAGTGGGATTAGTTTGGGATTGATACAGGGCTATGGGGAGAGCGGGGCAGTGGGATTAGTTTTGGATTGATACAGGGCTATGGGGAGAGCGGGGCAGTGGGATTAGTTTGGGATTGATACAGGGCTATGGGGAGAGCGCGGGGCAGTGGGATTAGTTTGAGATTGATACAGGGCTATGGAGAGAGAGCGGGGCAGTGGGATTGGTTTGGGATTGATACAGGGCTATGGAGAGAGAGCGGGGCAGTGGGATTAGTTTCGGATTGATACAGGGATATGGAGAGAGAGCGGGGCAGTGGGATTAGTTTGGGATTGATACAGGGCTATGGGGAGAGAGCGGGGCAGTGGGATTAGTATGGGATTGATATAGGTCTATGGGGAGATGGCGGGGCAGTGGGATTAGTTTGGGATTGATACAGGGATATGGGGAGAGAGCAGGGCAGTGGGATTAGTTTGGGATTGATACAGGGATATGGGGAGAGAGCGGGGCAGTGGGATTAGTTTGGGATTGATACAGGGCTATAGGGAGAGCGGGGCAGTGGGATTAGTTTGGGATTCATACAGGGCTATGGGGAGAGCGGGGCAGTGGGATTAGTTTGGGATTGATACAGGGCTATGGGAGAGAGCGGGGCAGTGGGATTAGTTTGGGATTGATACAGGGCTATGGAGAGATAGTGGGGCAGTGGGATTAGTTTGGGATTGATACAGGGATATGGGGAGTGTGCGGGGCAGCGGGATTAGTTTGGGATTGATACAGGGCTATGGGAGAGAGCGGGGCAGTGGGATTAGTTTGGGATTGATACAGGGCTATGGGGAGAGCGCGGGGCAGTGGGATTAGTTTGGGATTGATACAGGGCTATGGAAAGAGAGCGGGGCAGTGGGATTGGTTTGGGATTGATACAGGGCTATGGAGAGAGAGCGGGGCAGTGGGATTAGTTTGGGATTGATACAGGGATATGAAGAGAGAACGGGGCAGTGGGATTAGTTTGGGATTGATACAGGGCTATGGGGAGAGAGCGGGGCAGTGGGATTAGTTTGGGATTGATACAGGGATATGGGGAGAGAGCAGGGCAGTGGGATTAGTATGGGATTGATACAGGTCTATGGGGAGAGCGCGGGGCAGTGGGATTAGTTTGGGATTGATACAGGGATATGGGGAGAGAGCAGGGCAGTGGGATTAGTTTGGGATTGATACAGGGCTATGGAGAGAGCGGGACAGTGGGATTAGTTTGGGATTGATACAGGGCTATGGGGAGAGAGCGGCGGAGTGGGATTAGTTTGGGATTGATACAGGGCTATGGGGAGAGATCGGGGCAGTGGGATTAGTTTGGGATTGATACAGGGCTATGGGGAGAGATCGGGGCAGTGGGATTAGTTTGGGATTGATACAGGGCTATGGGGAGAGAGCGGGGCAGTGGGATTAGTCTGTCGAGTAATGTAGCAAAGAGACAGCACAGACAGGATGGACCAAATTGCTGCTTTTGTGTTGTAAATTTAAATGGTTCTAAAACAAATGTGACGTTGCGAGTTTCTAAGGGTTGGCTATTAATACAATGTCAAAGACTCGCACATTGTTCCACACAAATAGAAAATGTGTAAGATCCTGTGTAAACTGATATTTTGCTAAACCCTGCTTAGAGGTGAGAATCGGTTCATGCTGAGGGCTCTCTGTGTCTACATTGCATGCCCGCTGGTCGGTAGTGACGTACACGGTACCCGGGCACATTGCAGAACACAGTTCGATTGGTATGGTCGAGCCAGTTGGTTTCTGTGCTGCAAGAAACCAGGGAGATAAAATTAAGTTCCAGCCACAGAGTTGATGG
>JASTWF010001431.1:0-83382 GCA_030390025.1 Squalus acanthias
TCCTTACTGTACTACACTAGTCGCAGCCTTCCATCCTGAAAAAGATCCGTTTCTCCCTACTCTTTGTTTTCTGTCTGTTAACCAATTCTCAAACCATGCTAGTATATTACCCCCAATTCAATGTGCCCTCATTTTGTTCACCAACCTCTTGTGTGGGACCTTATCGAAGGTCTTATGAAAATCCAGATACACCACATCTACCGGTTCCCCTTTGTCTTCTCCACTCGTTACATCCTTAAAGAACTCCAATATGTTTGTCAAACAGGATTTCCCTTTCATAAATCCATGTTGACTCTGCCCAATCGTACTATTAGTTTCTAAGTGCCCAGTTATAAGAACATAAGAACATAAGAAATAGGAGCAGGAGTAGGCCAATCGGCCCCTCGAGCCTGCTCCGCCATTCAATAAGATCATGGCTGATCTGATCCTAACCGCCAATCTACTATCTATCACAGAACCATCTCCTGCATCTAACAGAATTGCACACACGAAATAGGAGCAGAATCAGGCTACACGGTCCCTGGGCCCGCTCCACTACCCACAGGGCCATGACCGATCCGAACCTAGACTCATGTCCAAATTCCTGCCCGCTCCCCGTAACCCTTAATGCCCTTTACTTCTAGGAAAATGTCTATTTCTGTTTTAAATTTAATTAATGTTGTAGCTTCTACAGCTTTTTGTGGCAGCATATTCCATGGACCTACCACCCTCTGAGTGAAGTAGTTCCTCCTCATCTCAGTTTTGAAAGAGCAGCCCCTTATTCTAAGACTATGTCCCCTAGTTCTAGTCTCACCCGTCATCGGGAACATCCTCCCCGCATCCACCCGATCCAACCCCTTCACAATCTTATATGTTTCAATAAGATCGCCTCTCATTCTTCTGAACTCCAATGAGTAGAGTCCCAATCTACCCAACCTCTCCTCATATGACCACCCCCTCATCCCCGGGATTAACCGAGTGAACCTTTTTTGCACTGCCTCGAGAGCAAGGATGTCTTTCCTTAAGTAAGGACACCAAAACTGTATGCAGTATTCCAGGTGCGGTCTCACCAATACCTTGTACAACTGAAGCAATACCTCCCTATTTTTATATTCTATCCCCCTAGCAATGAAAGCCAACATTCCATTTGCCTTCTTAATCACTTGCTGCACCTGCATACTAACCTTTTGAGTTTCGTGCACCAGGACCCCCAGATCCCTTTGCACTTCAGTACTCTCCAGTTTCTTGCCATTAAGATAATAAATTGCTCTAGGATTTTTCCTGCCAAAGTGCATCACCTCACACTTTCCAGTGTTGTATTCCATCTGCCAAATCTCTGCCCACTTACTTAGCCTGTCTATGTCCCCTTGCAGGTTTTTTATGTCCTCCTCACTCACTACTTTCCCTCCCATCTTTGTATCATCTGCAAATTTTGATATGTTACACTTGGTCCCTTCCTCCAAATCGTTAATATAGATTGTAAAGAGTTGGGGACCCAGCACTGACCCCTGTGGAACACCACTAGTTACTGATTGCCAGTCTGAGAATGAACCATTTATCCCAACTCTTTGCTTTCTGTTGGATAGCCAATCCTCTATCCATGCCAGAATATTACCCCCAATCCCGTGATTTTTTACCTTAAGCAATAATCTTTTGTGTGGCACCTTGTCAAATGCCTTTTGGAAGTCTAAATACACTACGTCCACTGGTTCCCCTTTATCCACTCTATATGTTACTTCCTCAAAGAACTCCAGCAAATTTGTCAAACATGACTTCCCCTTCGTAAAACCATGCTGACTTTGTCCTATTAAATTATGATTATCCAAATGTCCTGTTACTGTTTCCTTAATAATGGACTCCAAAATTTTACCTACCACAGATGTTAGGCTAACCGGTCTATAGTTACCAGCCTTCTGTCTACTGCCCTTTTTAAATAAGGGTGTTACATTAGCAGTTTTCCAGTCTGCCGGGACCTCAGCGGAATCCAGGGAGTTTTGAAAAATTATTACCAATGCATCTACAATCCCTACCGCCACTTCCTTCAAGACTCTAGGATGTAAGCCATCAGGTCCAGGTGATTTATCCGCCTTGAGTCCCATTATTTTACCGAGTACCACTTCCTTAGTGATTTTGATCGTGTTTAGCTCCTCTCCCCCTATAGCCCCCTGTTTGTCCAGTGTTGGGATATTCTTAGTGTCCTCTACTGTAAAAACTGATACAAAATATTCATTCAGTGTTTTTGCCATCTCCATATTTCCCAACATTAATTTCCCGGTCTCATCCTCTAAGGGACCAACATTTATTTTAGCCACCCTTTTTCTTTTTATATAACTATAAAAACTCTTACTATCTGTTTTTATATTTTTTGCTAATTTACTTTCATAATCTATCTTCCCTTTCTTAATCAATCTTTTTGTTATTTTTTGCTGCCTTTTAAAGTTTTCCCAATCCTCTGTCCTCCCACTAGATTTCGCTACCTTATATGCCCTTGTTTTTAGTCGAATACTATCCTTAATTTCTTTACTTAGCCACGGATGACTGTCCTTTCTTTTACACCCTTTTCTTTTCAGTGGAATATATATTTTTTGGAAGTTGTAAAATAACTCCTTGAATGTACACCACTGATCATGTGTCGTCTTACCCTTTAATCTATTTTCCCAATCCACTCTACTCAATTCCGCTCGCATACCTTCATAGTCTCCTTTATTCAAGCTTAGCACGCTTGTTTGAGATCCAACCTTCTCACCCTCTAATTGAATATGGAATTCAACCATGTTATGGTCACTCATTCCAAGGGGATCCTTTACTAGGACATTTTTAATTAATCCTGTCTCGTTACACAGGACCAGATCTAAGGTTGCTTGCCCCCTGGTCGGTTCAGTTACATACTGCTCAAGAAACCCATCCCTAATACACTCAATGAACTCATCCTCAAGGCAGTCCTGCCCCATTTGATTTGTCCAATTAATATGATAGTTAAAATCCCCCATAATTATAGATGTTCCCTTATTACATGCCTCAACTATTTCCTGATTGATACTCCGTCCAACAGAGTTGCAACTGTTCGGAGGCCTATAGACTACGCCCACTAGTGTTTTTTTCCCCTTATTATTCCTTATCTCCACCCAAACTGTTTCATTATCATGATTTTTTGACCCAATATCATTACTCTGTATTACAGTGATTCCTTCCTTTATTAACATAGCCACCCCACCTCCCCTTCCTTCCTGCCTGTCCTTCCTGATCGTTAAATAACCTGGTATGTTTAATTCCCAGGCATTGTCACCCTGCAGCCATGTTTCTGTAATGGCCACAATATCATAACCATATGTAGTTATTTGTGCCATTAACTCGTCTATTTTGTTACGAATGCTACGTGCATTCAGATAGAGAACTTTCAAATATGCTTTGTGGCACTTAGTTCCAGCTTTTTCACTTTTTACCACTTTACCTTTTACTCCACACACTCTGTCCCTTCCTGCCACGCTCTGATTAGTGATTCCCCTACTGCTATCTATGTCTATGACCCTCTCTGTTGTCATTTTTATTTTTTGCTCTCTTGAAACCTCCCCCCCCACTAATTAGTTTAAAGTCCTCTCCACAGCCCTAGTTATTCGATTCGCCAGGACACTAGTCCCAGCACTGGCCAAGTGAAGTCCGTCCCAACGGAACAGCTCTCTCCTGCCCCAGTACTGGTGCCAGTGTCCCAAGAAGCAAAACCCATTTTTCCCAGACCAGTCTTTGAGCCACGCATTCAACTCCCTGATTTTATTTACCCTAGCCAAATTTGCTCGTGGCTCAGGTAGTAATCCAGAGATTATTACCCTCGAGGTTCTGCTTTTTAATTTGGCCCCTAGCTGCTCAAACTCCCTCAGCAGAACCTCTTTCCTTGTCCTATCTATGTCATTTTACAGGGTATTAGAAGAATAGGATTTGCAGACGGGGAACTCAAACCAAACATCACTTCAAGATCTGACAGAGTCACTCGATTCATCAGGATCTGAATATCATCACCCTTTGATCATGGAAGCAAAAAGCACCATTCACAGCGGGGAGAAACGGTACACGTGTTCTGTGTGTGGCCTGTCGAGACACAAGCGCATTCACACCAGGGAGAGGCCGTTCACCTGCTCCGTTTGCGGGAAAGGATTCACATGTTCATCCCACCTGCTGACACACCAACGAGTTCACACTGGAGAGAGGCAGTTCACCTGCTCCGTGTGTGGGAAGGGATTCACTAATTCATCCAATCTGCTGCAACACTGGCAGGTTCACACTGATAAGAGACCTTTTAAATGTTCTGACTGTCAGAAGAGATTTAAAAGAAAAAAGGATCTGCTGAGACACCAGCGAGTTCACTCTGGGGAGAGGCCATTCACCTGCTCCATGTGTGGGAAGGGATTCATTCAGTCATCCGATCTGTTAAAACACCAGCAAGTTCACTCTGGGGTGAGACTGTTCACCTGCTCCGTGTGTGGGAAGGGATTCAGTCGTTCATCCCACCTGCTGACACACCAGCTAGTTCACACTGGGGAGAGACCTTTTAAATGTTCTGACTGTGAGAAGCGATTTAATAGAAATAAGGTTCTGCTGAGACACCAGCGAGTTCACACTGGGGAGAGGCCGTTCACCTGCTCCGTGTGTGGGAAGGGATTTACTCAGTCATCCGACCTTCTGAGACACCAGCATGTTCACACTGGGGAGAGGCCATTCACCTGCTCCCTGTGCGGGAAGGGATTCACTTGTTCATCCCACCTGTTGAAACACCAGCATGTTCACACTGGGGAGAGGCCGTTCAGCTGCTCCGTGTGTGCGAAGGGATTCATTCAGTCATCCGACCTGTTGAAACACCAGCGAGTTCACACTGGGGAGAGGCCGTTCACCTGCTCCTTGTATGGGAAGGGATTCACTCGTTCATCCCACCTGCTGACACACCAGCGAGTTCACACTGGGGAGAGACCGTTCACCTGCTCCGTGTGTGGGAAAGGATTCATTCAGTCAAACAACCTGCTGAGACACCAGCGAGTTCACAAGTGACTGCAGGGGTTGGATTCTGCTGTTATTGCTGCTGTTAATCACATCCAGGACTGAACCATGTTCATTATGACAGTTGGGGTTTGTTTCTGCTGATGTTAATAACCCCTGTAACTGGGCTGGAGTTTAATATTCTGGATAGATGTCAAATAAATCAGCTTTGTGTTAAACACATTCCTGTAGATTTTTGTCTTTCCCACCTGAGTGTTTAGCATCACCTGGCTGGAGCTCAGAAAGGACAATCTGGGGGAGGATCGTAAGGCGGGAACAGAACTTCAGCCTGGACACAGTCCTTCAGGGCCACACTGAGAGGGGCAAACGGCACTTTGGTCTTTCTCGTGTCTCTTCACTGACAGCAAAGTCCCCGTGTGGGTTAATCTCGAACGTGTGAGAAATGTGTCCCAGCCGCTCTCTACCATGGTTCAGAGCTCCTAGGCACGGAACAGAAGGCTCCTTTACAACTGTGTTTAGAGTCAGGAAGAACAACGGTGAATGCTGGAAACGTGCTGTCAAATCAGAGATTGGTGTCAAACTGCGATCTGTTCCTGACTGAAAGTGAAACAGCAGGGTTAAGTTTCCAGTCTAAAAATGACTGGTAATTATTTTAACTTGTTTGTGTGACAGTCCTGAGTCTACCATTTTAAGGCAGGCATTAACTCATTTAAAATAAACCTGTTTAAAATAAATTGGTTAAAGTCTGCATTAAAATAGCAGAGGGAGGAGTTCACAGGAGCCTGTTAACTGCTGGTACAATTATACAACAGACATTTGATCTCCAGATAAAGAAGGACCTGCAGCGTGTTTCCAGGAATTCCCTGTTTTATTGATGTGTGTGTTAGACACCAGGATAACTAAAAATACACGACCGGAACATCCACGGGGGTGCGATCCCGACAGTTACTCTGGGATCACTCCCGCTGTGGAACTCCACCACTGACCCTGCTGAAGGTTGTAGGCTCAGGGAGTGGGGCCTCCAGGAGTGGACGGTAAGAAAGCTGGGTTTTATTAGAAGATCAGGTTTAACATGAAATAGAGTCATAAAAGTAAAGTCTTCCTAGTTTTATATACATGTATGGTTAATATTAGTGGACTTTGTATTAAAGACCCGTGTCTAGTGAACTATTAGCTTGTAATCACCTCAGACAGAACAGGCTCTAATTATCCCTTTTAAGCTGAAACAGACCTCGTGTGAACAGAACCAGCAGAGCTGAGAACTCTGCCTGTGTGGACTGAGCGGAACCGTGAAGGCCATTTGTTTCTTGAAATGCCCCAGTAAAAGCAAACTCTGACATTGTTCTGACTCGCAGATTCCTCGTAGCTCCAATGAACAGGAAGCGGTTACTCGATGAACCCTGAACAGCCATCCAATGGAATGCTTTGTTTGATAAATGTCTTTCCGCACAATGGTTTGATTGGCCGAGGTAACCAGGGTCACATGGGCTGTACCTGATTGGGCTTTAAATACAGGAACAGTTTGCAGCTTAGGTCAGAGAGCACCCCGGGAAGAAGAAAGCTGACGGCTACAGCCAAGGTGGAACATTCTTCGGGCTGTCCCTGGAGAGGGAGCACGCAGTGTCCGCCGGGACGCTGGAGGCCTTCCGTGACCGGTGGGCACCGGAGGGACTGGAGTCAATTGTCAACACCAGCAACAGTATTCGGATCTGATTGAATTATAATTTGGAGTTGATTGTTTGTACCCCTTTAAAAAGGGGGCTCTCTGGGTAATGTGACATCGATTGATGACAATGACATTCTAATTGGCCTTTTAAAAGAGTCGAACATCCTTTCGTGCCTCCCAGGCTTGGCAATTACCAAAGTCTGAGTTCATGGATACAGCTCGTTAGATTATGAGTCTTATTGTAATATTCTTACAATATTATAGTTATATAATAAGTATTCCTTTGTAGAATCTCCCATTGATCTTTGGTACAAAATCTACAATTCAGTGTCTGAAAAGTTCCACTGATTTAACATCTCCAATTAGAAAGTGCTGATTAATCCTCGCTGACAATTCTTACTGACTTGCACATTACACACAGTGGCACCTCCATTATCCACCAGAAAGAAGGGGAATGGGAATTGGTGGAGAATCGAGAGTCCCCAAATGTTGCCCCTCCTGTCTGGTACAGCAATCCCCTCGGCACGGGAATGGAGACAAGTCCAGTTATAGTAACGGGGTGAGTTAAAGGTATTTACTCAGATGGGCGGAAGGTGGGAAGTGGTGTTCCACGGGGATCGGTGCTGGGACCACTGTTGTTCACCATTTACATGAATGATTTGGACTTGGGAATCAGAGGTACCATTTCAAAATTTGCTGATGACACTAAATTGGGGGTGTAGTTAATACTGAGGAAGACTGCGATAACATCCTTGTAGAATTATTCAGTTGTGTTCAGTAAATAGCAGCATCTTTTAATTTGCTTTGACTGATCACATCACTATATAGTTATGTGAAAACAGAAATCATTAAAAGCTCCCAATTTCAGAATTGTCAGATTCAAACTCAACTTCTTCCAAGTACAATCTAACATTTCAAAAATTGTAATGGATGTAGGCGAGATATTAGGCCTGTTGTCTAACACAATACAAACACACTGACACACAGACAGATGGGCAGGTGTAGCTTCACAGCGAATCCTTTCAAGCCTCACTAAAAAGTGGCAGACTGGCAATCCATTGTTCACTAATGGAGTTGTGATCTTTGTAAATTAAGAAAGGAAATGCATGGAAATGTGTCAAAGAGTTGATTAACAGAGTGGGGCATCATCTCCCTTTGATTTCTATTTCTGACACCAGGCAACAGAAAAAGGTCATTACAACACGACATAAACAGACTCTTCAGGTGTGAGACATCAGACTTCAGAACAACACGTCTGCCAGCTCTGGCCACAAACCTCAGTACAGTCAACCTTTCAGCAGCTGCAGCCCTGATTTAAATAACTAGTAGTTTAACATGTCTAGTAGAGCTTTTGTATCAAAATAGAAGAAATGTATTTGTGACACACACACAATTAATAATTAAATCACAATGTGATTGTGAGGATTGATTATCGCCTCTTGATACCTTCCGTGCCCACCGGTCGAGGAAGGTATCAAGTGAACCGGTGGACACCGCCCGCTCCCTCTCCAGGGCCACCCGGGCAGGGACAAGACCACGGGAGAGAGGCAGGCAGCCAGAGTGACCCCCCATGGACCCCGCCCATCCTGGGCCTACAAATTGCTGTTTTCGCCAGGCCCAAGAGCAGGTCCAGGAGAAGATCCTCCGACTTACCCACCCCCCTCCGCACCGGGCGGCCAAAGATTAGGAGCGTGGGGCTAAAGAGTAACCAAGAGTTGAGGAGCAGCCCCTTCAGGTAACTATACAGGGGCTGCAACCTCTCACACTGAATATATACACGGCCCATGGACTCCTCTAGGCTGCAAACATCACATCTGGCCTTGGAGTCCGGAAAGGTGCTTAAAAACTGTTACACACGACTGCTCCTTGTAACAGTCTCCACCCCAGATCCCCAATGGTGCAGGGAAGGACTCCCGCGTAGAGAGCCCTCCATTAGGGAACCTCGCCTCCGCCAGACAGCAAGATGACTCACCCAGTCTGATTGAGATTGGGCAATAAACTAAATTAATCAATAAATGATACAGAAACCCGAGTCCCCGGGTCCTCAGCCCTGGTGTGAAGTACGCTGGCCGCCACTTTTCCGTTACTAACTCACACCTCAGGCCCCGCCCAGTCTGGTTTAATTACTAAATGTTTTCTAACTCGGGTTCAGGCCTGTCATTCTGAGGGAAATTTACAAGGCCTCATTTATTGGTGTGTCCCACCCGAGCGGCTGTTAATGGCTTTAATAAACTGGCAGCAAGGTTTTTTTTAAAGGTGGAAAGTGGTGAAAAACACCACTAACGATGCCTCAAAACTCACGGACAGAGAAATCCACTTCATCAGCGCCCCTGCCACAGGACTCAATATCCACCCCCTCCACCACTGGTGCACTGTGTCTGCAGTATGTACGGTCTACAAGATGACCACGGTCAGGCCGTGTGGAGTCAAAGGTCAGGTAGCAGAATGGATGGAAAGATCGCGACAAACTTCCCTTAACTCCAACCCTCTGATTTCTGTTTTGTAGCCATCTTTCCATCCATTCTGCTGCCTGGCCCTTCACTCCACACGGCCTGACCTGGGTCATGTTGTAGACCGTACAAACTGTTATGGATAACAAGCTGGTTACAAAACAGGAAACAGAGAGTAGGGGTTGGGAGTAGCTACTCAGACTGGCAAAAGGTGGGAAGTGGTGTTCCACAGGGATCGGTGCTGGGATCACTGTTGTTCACCATTTACTGAAACGATTTGGACTCGGGAATCAGAAGTACAATTTTAAAATTTGTCGATGACACCAAATTGGAAGGTAGAGTTAATACTGAGGAAGACAAAATGCAAGAAGACATTAATAAATTTCAGAATGGGCGTGTAATTGGCAAATGAATTTCACTGTGGATCAGTGTGAGGTGGTGTGTTTTGGTGGGAAGAATAAGGAGGCCACTCACTACTTGGACAACAAGGGGGTGAAATTGGATTGCTTTGTGCCTCCCGTGATATTCAGCGGGAGGTTAGCGGCGGCGGTAGCCGGTAGCACCCCACGGCACTGCACCGCCGGCAATGACGTCATCGCCATGCGCAGCACCCCGGCTGCAACCTTGGGTTGCGACCCCTGACCTATCGCCGGACGATATGTCCGACAGGGTCAGGGGTCGTTCCTGCAGCCGCGGCGACGCCACTTCAAGGGCAGGTGTCGGGCGGCAACTTTTTATTTTGGCCGACTGCCAGCACCTGCCCCCTTCCCCTTTCTTCTTCGGGGCGCTAAAGTTCGCTCTGGCGACGTTAGTGACCCAAAGGGGGCGCCACCGAATTTTTCCCCCTAAGAGTCTAAATGGGCTGGAGGAGCAGAGGGATCCAGGGATACAGATACACAAATCACTAAAAGTAGCGACACAGGCCATTAAAAAAAAAGCACTGGGATACATTCCTAAAGGAGCCTTCTGATCCGTGCCTAGGAGCTCTGAACCATGGCAGAGAGCGGCTGGGACACATTTCTCACAGGCCTCGAGATTAACCCACACGGGGCCTTTGCTGTCAGTGAAGAGAGACGAGAAAGACCAAAGTGCCGTTTGCCCCTCTCAGTGTGGCCCTGAAGGACTGTGTCCAGGCTGAAGTTCTGTTCCCGCCGTACGATCCTCCCCCAGATTGTCCTTTCTGAGCTCCAGCCAGGTGATGCTAAACACTCAGGTGGGAAAGACAAAAATCTACAACAATGTGTTTAAAACAAAGCTGGTTTATTTGACATCTATCCAGAATATTAAACTCCAGCCCAGTTATAGGGTTATTAACATCAGCAGAAACAAACCCCAACTGTCAGAATGAACATGGTTCAGTCCTGGATGTGATTAACAGCAGCAATAACAGCAGAATCCAACCCCTGCAGTCACTTGTGAACTCGCTGGTGTCTCAGCAGGTGGGATGAACGAGCGAATCCCTTCCCACACACGGAGCAGGTGTACGGCCTCTCCCCAGTGTGAGTGCGCTGGTGTACAGTGAGGTCAGATGAGTGCCTGAACCCAATCCCGCAGTGAGAGCACCTGAACGGTCTCTCCCCGGTGTGAACATGTTGATGGTACGTCAGTTCCCAGGAACTTTTACAGCACTTCCCGCATTCCGGACATTTAAAAGGTCTCTCATCAGTGTGAACTCGCTGGTGATTCAACAGGTTGGATGACTGAGTGAATCCTTTCCCACACTCGGAACAGGTGAACGGCCTCTCTCCAGTGTGAACTCGCTGGTGTCTCAGTAGGTGGGATGAATTAGTGAATCCCTTCCCACACTCAGAGCAGGTGAACGGCCTCTCCCCGGTGTGAACATGCTGGTGTCTCAGCAGTTTGGAGGACAAAGCGAATCCTTTCCCACACTCGAAGCAGGTGAACGGCCACTCCCCAGTGTGTAGGTGTTGGTGTCTCTTCAGCTCCCCGGGGCTTTTAAAGCTCTTCCCACAGTCAGAACACTGAAATGGTCTCTCGTCAGTGTGAACTCGCTGGTGTGTTTCCAGGTGGGATGGATAAACAAATTCCTTTCCACACACGGAGCAGGTGAACGGACTGTCCCTGGTGTGACTGCGCCGTTGAACTTCTATTGCAGACGGGGAACTGAATCCCTTCCCACCGTCCCCACCTTTACCCGGTTTCTCCCCGGTGTGACGGTGCACGTGTCTCGCCAGGTCAGGCGATCGGCTGAATCCGCGTCCACACACCGAACACGTGTGCGGTTTGTCATCGCTGCGATCGCTGCTTTCTTCTTCCATGTGCAAACGCCGATGATATTCAGGTCCTGATGAATCCAGCGACTCTGTCAGATCTTGACGTGATGTTTGGTCTGAGCTTCCCGCCTGTAACTGCTCCACTTCTATAACCCTGTAAAATGAGTTCAGAGAAGGATCAGAGGCAAAATGTTGTTTAATTTTCCCCTTTCCGAACCTAGGGGCAGTGAAGCTGATTTTCAGGCTCCAGCTGCTGCACAGGTTGGTTGAAAGGATCAGCAGTAATGGCGGCTGCAATACCCACAAGGCCCGGCGCTCCAGAAAGCGCTCTGTTGACGCTGAGTCCCGCCCATGTGCTCATAGCCCCCGCGCTCTCCCTCCTGCTCCACAATCGCCCGTCCCGATCGGTCCACAACGCACATGCTCAGCGCACAAAACCCCGCGGTTGGAACATCGGGCGCGCATGCGGAGCCGCAACATCTGGTCCGTGTGAGCGGCTCAGGTGGGGGCGAGTCGGTGTTTCGCCTCAGCCACCAGGGAGGTGCACATGCGCAGGACGACCCAACATTCTTCCTGTCAGCAATCACTCCCTCGTTTCTTTAATAAAAACAGAAACTGCTGGAAATACTCAGCAGGTCAGGCAGCATCTGTGGAGAGAGAAACAGAGTTAACGTTTCAGGTCGATGACCTTTCGTCAGAACTGCTTGTTCTTTAGTGTCAGCCAGTGGCTCAGTGGGTCGCACTCTCGCCTCTGAGTCAGAAAGTTGTGGGTTCAAGTCCCACTCCAGAGACTTGAGCACAGGAATCCAGGCTGACACTCCAGTGCAGTGCTGAGGGAGTGCGGCACTGTCGGAGGTGCCGTCTTTCAGAGGAGATATTAAATGGAGGCCCGGTTTCTAAGCAGAGCAGGGGAGCTATCCCCGGTGTCCGGGCCAATGTTTATCCCTCAGTCTTGCTGGGCGCTGATTGGCTGCCGCCTTTCCCACATTACAACAGTGACGTCACTTCATTGGCGGTTTGGGCCGAGTCCGGCACAGCGCCCCCTCCCGGTCACCAAGGGTAATAACCGCGCATGCCCAGAGAACACCAACCCCTCCCCCACTCGGAGCTGCGCCTGCGCGGTCGGAACCTGTCGGACGGAGTCGGCGCGGGGGGATTCCGGGGAAAGGCCTTTGTGTCGGTTACAGACTCGCGATCGGTGACGCAATTTGAGTTTTCTCCGCTCTGATTGGGTGGATAATCGCGCGGGGTGGGGGGGAGGGGTGGATCGGGAGAGAATAAAGAGAAATAGAAAAACCTCAGAGTCCGCGAGGCCCCGGACCGAGCGGCGTCAGTTGGACGGAGCACGTGATCTCCTGGGGGACACGTGACCCGGGCCCACGGCTTGATTGACGGGAGCTTCCGACAAATAGGGAGCGAGCGGGGCGGGGCTGGAGGAGCGAGCCGGCGGCGGGTCCTCCAACCAATCGGGGAGCCCGAGGGGCGGGACTAGCGCCGGCTGATTGTCTGATCCGCGGGGCAGCGAGTTTCTCCAGTCCCTTGTTCAGGGCCCGGGGCCAGGGGAGGCTGTGGGCCTTTATTCCCCTTATTGGACACAAGGCTCTTTGTCTCACAACACACTGGCTCAGATTTTAATACAGACTTTTTAAATTCATGAATAAAAGCAGATAAACCCCGTGCTTCTGTGGCACAAACTTTCTAATATTTTATAGAATCATAGAATGGTTACAGCACAGAAGGAGGTCATTCAGCCCGTCGAGCCCGTGCCGACTCTCTGCAAGATCACTTCAGCTAGTCCCACTCCCCCGCCCTTTCCCCGTAGCCCTGCAAATTTCTTTCCTTCAGGTACTTATCCAATTCCCTTTTGAAAGCCGTGATTGAATCTGCCTCCACCACCCTTTCAGGCAGTGCATTCCAGATCCTAACCACTCGCTGCGTAAAAAAGTTTTTCCACATGTCGCCTTTGGTTCTTCTGCCAATCACCTTAAATCTGTGTCCTCTGGTTCTCGACCCTTCCGCCAATGGGAACAGTTTCTCTCTGCTCTGTCCAGAACCCTCATGATTTTGAAAACCTCGCTCAAATCTCCTCACAATCTTCTCTGCTCTAAGGAGAACAACCCCATCTTCTCCAGTCTATCCACGTAACTGAAGTCCCTCATTCCTCATCCCTCATCCCTGGAACCATTCTTGTGAATCTTTTCTGCACCATCTCTAAGGCCTTCACATCCTTCATAAAGTGCGGTGCCCAGAATTGGACACAATACTCCAGTTGAGGCCGAACCAGTGTTTTATAAAGGTTCATCATAACTTACTTGCTTTTGTACTCTATGCCTCTATTTATAAAACCCAGGATCCCGTATGCTTTTTTAACCGCTTTCTCAACCTGCCCTGCCACCTTCAACGATTTGTGCACACAAACCCCCAGGTCTCTCTGTTCATGCACCCACTTTAGAATTGTACCCTTTAGTTTATATTGCCTCTCCTCGTTCTTCCTACCAAAATGTATCACTTCGCACTTTTCTGCATTAAATTTCATCTGCCACGTGTTCACCCATTTCACCAGCCTGTCTATGTCCTCTTGAAGTCTATCACTATCCTTCCCAGTATACTTCCAAGTTTTGTGTCATCTGCAAATTTTGAAATCGTGCCCTGTACACCCAAGTCTAAGTCATTAATATATATCAAGAAAAGCAGTGGTCCTAGTACCGACCCCTGGGGAACACCACTGTATAGCTTACTCCAGTCCAAAAAACAACCGTTCACCACTATTCTCTGTTTTCTGTCACTTAGCCAATCTTGTATCCATGCTGCCACTGTCCCTTTTATTCCATGGGCTTCAATTTTGATGGCAAGCCTATTATGTGGCACTTGTCGAACGCCTTTTGGAAATCCATCTAGACCACGTCAACCGCATTGCCCTCATCAACCCTCTCTGTTACCTCATCAAAAAACTCAATCAGAATCAGAGCGGCCGGGCCCGGCGGACGTGCGGCCAGGGCCCCGGCACCAGGAAACCCAGGGTGCAGCGCCTCCCCCATCCGAGCCGCCGCTTCCCGGTTTCTTCAGCCGGTTCCACCGAGTCCGACTCGTGACAAAGGACAGGAGCCAGGCTCCCAGAATGGCCCGCGGCCCCGGGGAGCATGCGCACTCTCAGCGGGGAAATCAGCGCCTTGGATAGAGCGGTTTCTGGGGCGCGGGGGATTGTGGGTGCTGCGGACACTATTAGTCAGCGGCTGTCGGGAAGAGTTTTATTGCAGGCTGACGGAAGGTCGGTCCCTGGCCGCCTGTTTAGGTCTTTTTGTTGCATCAGTTTGAGCTGGAGTGGAGATGGAGGAGAAGCTGCTGGGTTTAACCCCCAGTACTTCTGAGCCCAGGAGGACCCAACAATTTCCATTGTGAGACTGTCAAGGCAGGTGGATTCTGGGGGAGATTAGGTTGTTAAACAGACACTGTCCATACAATGTAAAAGAGTATTGTTTCAGGAACAAGTATTTCTGTACAGGCTTTTAATCCAGTTTACATATACAGATTTTTTTAAATTCATTCTTGGGATGTGGGCGTCGCTCACAAGAGCAGCAAATATGGCCAATCTCCAGTTGCCCGTTGAGAAGGGGCTGGTGAGCCGCCTTCTTGAACTGCTGCAGTCCGTGTGGTGAAGGTACTCCCACAATGTTGTTCGGTGAGGAGTTCCAGGATTTTGACCCAGCAACGATGAAGGAATGGTGATATATATCAGAGTCAGGATGGTGTGTGACTTGGAGGGGAACTTGGAGATGACGGTGCTCCCATGCAACAGCTGCCCTTGTCCTTCTAGGTGGTGGATGTTGCGGGTTTGGGAGGTTCTGTCAAAGTTCTGGTTGAGTTGCAGATGTATAAAGTCCATCTCCTTCGCCCCCCCCGACTCCCCCCCACTCCATTCTCTCTCTCTCTCCTCCCATAGAGGCCAGAGTCTTGTGTAGGCCCAGACCAGGTGGTGGATTCCCTTCCCTGAGGGACATCAGTGAACCAGTTGGGTTTTTATGACAATCCGGCAGCTTTCATGGTCACTTTTTTCTAGTGCCGGCCCCACAAATGACCAGATTCACTGAGCTCAATTTCACAACCAGCCTTTGTTTTCTTGTGGGTTCTCTCTCACGCTCCCTGTTTTAAATTTATTTTACAGGGTATTAGAAGGGGAGGATTTACAGACGGTAAGCTCAAACCAAACATCACGTCAAGATATAACAGAGTCACTCGACCTATCGGATCTGAATGTCACCGGCCTCTGAACATGGAAGCAAAGAGCACCGTTCACACTGGGGAGAAACTGTACACGTGTTCTGTGTGTGGTCGAGGCTTCAGCCGATCCTCTGGCCTATCGAGACATAAGCGCAGTCACACCGGGGAGAGGCCGTTCACCTGCTCTGAGTGTGGGAAGGGATTCGCTCGTTCATCCGACCTGCTGACACACCAGCGACTTCACACCGGGGAGAGACCGTTCACCTGTTCAGTGTGTGGGAAGCGATTCACTCAGTCACCCAACCTTCTGACACACCAGCGCACTCACACTGGGGAGAGGCCATTCACCTGCCCCGTGTGTGGGAAGGGATTCACTCAGTCATCCAAACTGCTGAGACACCAGCGAGTTCACACTGAGGAGAGACCGTTCAGGTGCTCTCACTGTGGGACTGGGTTCAGGCAATCATCTGACCTCACTGTCCACCAGCGCACTCACACTGGGGAGAGACCGTTCACCTGCTCCGTGTGTGGGAAGCGATTCACTCAGTCATCCCACCTTCTGACACACCAGCGCACTCACACTGGGGAGAGGCCATTCACCTGCCCCGTGTGTGGGAAGGGATTCACTCAGTCATCCACCCTGCTGAGACACCAGCAAGTTCACACTGGGGAGAGACCGTTCAGGTGCTCTCACTGCGGGACTGGGTTCAGGCAGTCATCTGAACTCACTGCACACCAGCGCACCCACACTGGAGAGAGACCGTTCACCTGCACCGTATGTGGGAAGGGATTCGCTCAGTCATGCACCCTGCTGAGACACCAGCAAGTTCACACTGGGGAGAGGCCGTTCACCTGCTCTGTGTGTGGGAAGGGATTCACTCAGTCATCCCACCTGCTGACACACCAGCGAGTTCACAACTGACTGCAGGGCTTGGATTCTGCTGTTATTGCTGCTGTTAATCACATCCAGGACTGAACCATGTTCATTCTGACAGTTGGGGTTTGTTTCTGCTGATGTTAATAACTCCTGTAACTGGGCTGGAGTTTAATATTCTGGATAGATGTCAAATAAACCAGCTTTGTTTTAAACACATTGTTGTAGATTTTTGTCTTTCCCACCTGAGTGTTTAGCATCACCTGGCTGGAGCTCAGAAAGGACAATCTGGGGGAGGATCGTACGGCGGGAACAGAACTTCAGCCTGGACACAGTCCTTCAGGGCCACACTGAGAGGGGCAAACGACACTTTGGTCTTTCTCGTCTCTCTTCACTGACAGCAAAGTCCCCGTGCGGATTAATCTCGAGGCCTGTGAGAAATGTGTCCCAGCCGCTCTCTGCCATGGTTCAGAGCTCCTAGGCACGGAACAGAAGGCTCCTTTAGGAATGTACCCCAGTGCTTTTTTTTTAAAGGCCTTATTAACGTGTGTCGCTACTTTTAGTGATTTGTGTATCTGTATCCCTGGATCCCTCTGCTCCTCCAGCCCATTTAGACTCTTAGGGGGAATAATTCGGTGGCGCCCCCTTTGGGTCGCTAACGTCGCCGGGGCTAATTTTAGCGCCCCAAAAAAGTTAGCGCCCCTGCGCATTAAATTCAGTGGTAGCGCCCCAAGCAGGAGGCGGGGTGCTACTGGAAGCGCTCCCCTCCCTCTTGAGGCGCTACCAGTGAATTTCGCGGCGCTTCGTGCAACAGCGCCACGCCCGTCGGCACATAGCACCGTGTCATAGCAGACCTCCCTCCCTGATTAAAGGGGAGGGGCCTAGCACTGCTCACACCGGGGCCCTGCTGGACCACCGGGGAGCGGGGTGTCGGATCAAGAGGAGCGCCGGGCTGAGCGATCGCGGCCGACACCCCGAAGAAGAAAGGGGAAGGGGGCAGGTGCTGGCAGTCGACCAAAATAAAAAGTTGCCGCCCGACACCTGCCCTTTAAGTGGTGTCGCCGCGGCTGCAGGAACGACCCTTGACCCTGTCGGACATATCGTCCGGCGATAGGTCAGGGGTCGCAACCCAAGGTTGCAGCCGGGGTGCTGCGCATGGCGATGACGTCATTGCCGGCGGTGCAGTGCCGTGGGGCGCTACCGGCTACTGTCACCGCTAACCTCCCGCTGAATATCGCGGGAGGCACAAAGCAACCCAATTTCACCCCCTTGATGTCCAAGTAGTGAGTGGCCTCCTTATTCTTCCCACCAAAACACACCACCTCACACTGATCTAGAGTGAAATTCATTTGCCAATTACACGCCCATTCTGAAATTTATTAATGTCTTCTTGCATTTTGTCTTCCTCAGTATTAACTCTACCTCCCAATTTGGTGTCATCGACAAATTTTGAAATTGTTCTTCTGATTCCCGAGTCCAAATCGTTTATGAACAACAGTGATCCCAGCACCGATCCCTGTGGAACACCACTTCCCACCTTTTGCCAGTCTGAGTAGCTACTCCCAACCCCTACTCTCTGTTTCCTGTTTTGTAACCAGCTTGCTATCCATAAACAGTTTGTAAGATCAACAAGATGACCAAGGTCAGGCCGTGTGGAGTGAAGGACCAGGCAGCAGAATGGATGGAAAGATGGCAACAAAACAGAAATCAGAGGGTTGGAGTTAAGGGAAGTTTGTTGCCATCTTTCCATCCATTCTGCTGCCTGACCTTTGACTCCACATGGCCTGACCGTGGTCATCTTGTGGACCGTACATACTGCAGACACAGTGCACCAGTGGTGGAGGGGGTGGATATTGAGTCCTGTGGCAGGGGCGCTGATGAAGTGGATTTCTCTGTCCGTGAGTTTTGAGGCATCGCCAGTGGCGTTTTTCTCCTCTTTCCACCTTTTAAAGTAAAAATCTTATTGCCAGTTCAGTAAAGCCTCTCAGGTAGGTCACACAAAAAAATTGAGGCCTCATAAGTTTCTGTCAGAATGACAGGCCTGAACTCGAGTTAGAAAACATTTAGTAATTAAACCAGACTGGGCGGGGCCTGAGGTGTGAGTTAGTAACGGAAAAGTGGTGGCCAGCGTACTTCACACCAGGGCTGAGGACCCGGGGACTCGGGTTTCTGTATCATTTATTGATTAATTTAGTTTATTGCCCAATCTCAATCAGACTGGTGGGTCATCTTGCCGTCTGGCGGAGGCGAGGTTCCCCAATGGAGGGCTCTCTACGCGGGGGTCCTTCCCTGCACCATTGGGGATCTGGGGTGGAGACTGTTGCAAGGAGCTGTCGTGTGCAACAGTTTAAGCTCCTTTCCGGACTCCAAGGCCAGATGTGTTTTTTGCGGCCTAGAGGAGTCCACGGGCCGTGTATATATTCAGTGTGAGAGGTTGCAGCCCCTGTATAGTTACCTGAAGGGGCTGCTCCTCAACTCTTGGTTACACTTTAGCCCCACGCTCCTAATCTTTGGCCGCCCGGTGCGGAGGGGGGTGGGTAAGTCGGAGGATCTTCTCCTGGACCTGCTCTTGGGCCTGGCGAAAACAGCAATTTGTAGGCCCAGGATGGGCGGGGCCCATGGGGGGGTCACTCTGGCTGCCTGCCTCTCTCCCGTGGTCTTGTCTGTGCCCGGGTGGCCCTGGAGAGGGAGCAGGCGGTGTCCACCGGTTCACTTGATACCTTCCTCGACCGGTGGGCACCTCAGGTTAAAGAGGCGATAATCAATCCTCACAATCACATTATGATTGAATTATTATTTGTGAGTGTCGCTGTATTGTACACAGTTATTATTCATCGAATAGATTCATAGAAACTTACAGCACAGAAGGAGGCCATTCGGCCCGTCGTGCCTGTGCCGGCTCTTTGAAAGAGTCGTCGTGTTTAGTCCCACATCCTCACTTTCTGTCCGTAACCCTGTCAAGTTCCCGTCCAACTCTGCTTTACAATTATTAACGCAATCAGCTTCCACCATCTTTTCAGGTCGAGCGTTCCAGATCCCCACAACTCTCTGAGTGGAAACATTTCTCCTCATCTCTCCTCCAGATCTTTCGACAATATTTTTGAATCTTTGACCTCTAGTTATTGACCCACTCACCAGAGGGAATGTTTCTTTCCCTATTTATTCTGTCAAAATCTCTCACCACCTTGAAAACCTCTATTAAGTCACCTCTGAACCTTCTCTGTTCCAAGGAGAACAGTCCTAACTTTCCCAACCTCTCCTCATAACTGAAATCCCTCATCCCTGGTAACATCCTGGTAAACCTCCTCTGGGCCCTTTCTAAGGCCTTTACACCTTTCCTCAAGTGTGGGGTCCAGAATTGTCCACAACACTCCAGCTGAGGCCTAACCTGTGATTGATGAAGTTCCAGCATCATCTCTTTGCTTTTATAGTCTATTCCTCTGTTTATAAACCCAAGTAACCCGTTATTGTGTGTTTAATATCTGTGGGGCACTGGGGCACTTGCCTTAATGGTTTTTGCTCCAGTCTGGTGTCACTGAGGCAACTTAGAGTCACCCCGACAGGCAGTGAAAAATGGCCCAATCTCAATCGGACGACAAAAAAATGAATTTTCTCTTCACCAATTCAGGGTTTCAATTCTTTACCCAGAATTCGCGACACGGCAGAATGGGCCCTATCAATGACAACCCGATCCTAGTGCGCCGGCTCATCACTGGACTGTGCTCTGAGCATGTGCAGTGCGAGTGGTGGAGACGGACTGAGACGTGTGTCCTCCTTGGAGGGGAACCAGGCAAAGAGGGCAAGTGTCCTCCTTGGAGAACCAGGTAAAGAGGGCGAGTGTCCTCCTTGGAGAGGAACCAGGCAAAGAGGGCGTGTGTCCTCCTTGGAGGGGAACCAGGCAAAGAGGGCGAGTGTCCTCCTTGGGGAACCAGGTAAAGAGGGTGTGTGTCCTCCTTGGAGGGGAACCAGGTAAAGAGGGCGAGTGTCCTCCTTGGAGGGGAACCAGGTAAAGAGGGCGTGTGTCCTCCTTGGAGGGGAACCTACCCTCAAAATCAGTGAAATATCTTGGAATTTAAATGTGTCCATTCCCATTGTTTGGATATTGATGAGCAGCAATGAGCAGTTATTTTTCTATGTTGAATATAAATACAAAAGCTCTACTAGACATGTTAAACTACTAGTTATTTAATCAGGGCTGCAGCTGCTGAAAGGTTGACTGTACTGAGGTTTGTGGCCAGAGCTGGCAGACGTGTTGTTCTGAAGTCTGATGTCTCACACCTGAAGACTCTGTTTATGTCGTGTTGTAATGACCTTTTTCTGTTGCCTGGTGTCAGAAATAGAAATCAAAGGGAGATGATTCCCCACTCTGTTAATCAACTGCTTGAGACATTATATAATATATATCTCCAACTTTGACTAGTTTGTCCTGTCTGATATAAATCAACCCCACATCAACCTTTACCTGACGAAGGGGCAGCAGCTCCGAAAGCTCGTAATTTTAAATAAAACTGTTGGACTATAACCTGGTGTTGTGCGACTTCTCATTTTTGTCCACCCCAGTCCAACACCGGCATCTCCGCATCATGATATAAATCAACCCCACAGACACTGACACCAATCTCCTTCTGTCTGATATAAACCAGCCCCACAGTCACTGACACCAATCTCCTCCTGTCTGATATAAACCAACCCCACAGGCCCAGAAAGATTAAACTCAGCCTGTTACTTGGATTGGACTTGTCTCCATTCCCGTGCCGAGGGGGATTGCTGTACCAGACGGAAGGGGCAACATTTGAGGATTCTCGATTCTCCACCAATTCCCATTCCCCTTCTTTCTGGTGGATAATGGAGGTGCCACTGTGTGTAATGTGCAAGTCAGTAAGAATTGTCAGCGAGGATTAATCAGCACTTTCTAATTGGAGGGCAACACGGTGGCATAGTGGTTAGCACTGGTGCCTCACAGCGCCAGGGACCCGGGTTCGTATCTGGCCTCGGGTGACTGTCTGTGTGGAGTTTGCACATTCTCCCCGTGTCTGCGTGGGTTTTCTCCGGGTGCTCCGGTTTCCTCCCACAGTCCAAAAATGTGCGGGTTAGGTTGATTTGGCTATGATAAATTGACCCTTAGTGTTAGGGGGGGATTAAATATGTGGGGTTACAGGGATAGGATGGGATATGTTAGGGGGAATTAAATACGTGGGGTTACGGGGATAGGGTGGGATATGTGTCGGTGCAGACTCGATGGGGATTCTGTGTGAGGGGGCAGGGACAGGGTGCTGGATTTGGATGATCAGCCATGATTGTATTGAATGGTGGAGCAGGCTCGATGGGCTGAATGGCCTACTCCTGCTCCTAGTTTCTATGTTAATCAGTGGAACCTTTCAGACACTGAATTGCAGATTTTGTACCAAAGATTAATTTAAGATTGAAGTAAAACTTAATAATAATTAATTTTATTGTGAACTAATTTCTGATGGGAATTCCTGAATTAAGGGAAAAGATCACAGACAGCGGTTCTTAAAGGGACACTGCAGCCCCGCGAACACAATCAGCTATATATCCAGAATATTAAACTCCAGCCCAGTTATAGGGGTTATTAACATCAGCAGAGACAAACCCCAACTGTCAGAATAAACATGGTTCAGTCCTGGATGTGATTAACAGCAGCAATAACAGCAGAATCCAACCCCTGCAGTCACTTGTGAACTCGCTGGTGTGTCACCAGGTGGGATGACTGAGTGAATCCCTTCCCACACACGGAGCAGGTGAACGGCCTCTCCCCAGTGTGAACTCGCTGGTGTTCAATGAGGTTGGATGAGTGCCTGAACTTCTTCCCACAGTGAGAGCAACTGAACGGCCTCTCCCCAGTGTGAACTCGCTGGTGTGTCAGCAGGTGGGATGATTTTGAGAATCCCTTTCCACACTCAGAGCACGTGAACGGCTTCTCCCCAGTGTGAATGCGTCGATGTTTCAGCAAATCCTTTGTGCTTTTAAAGCTCTTCTCACAGTCAGAACATTTAAAAGGTCTGTTATCAGTGTGAACAAGTTGGTGTTCAGTGAGGTGGGATGAATAAGTGAATCCCTTCCCACACATGGAGCAGGTGAACGGCCTCTCCCCAGTGTGAGTGCGTTGGTGTGTCAGAAGGCTGGACGACTGAGTGAATCTCTTCCCACACACCGGACATGTGAACGGCCTCTCACCACTGTGAACTCGCTGGTGTCTCAGTAGATGTCTTGTGGTTTTAAAGATCTTCTCACATTCAGAACATTTAAAAGGTCTCTCATCAGTGTGAACAATTTGGTGTGCAGTGAGGGTGGTTAAAGAAGTGAATCCCTTCCCACAGACGGTGCAGGTGAACGGCCTCTCCCCGGTGTGACTGCATTGGTGTTCAATGAGGTTGTGTGATTGTCTGAACACCTTCCCGCAGTGAGAGCAACTGAACCGTCTCTCAGTGTGAACGAACTGGTGTTTAACCAGGTCCTCGCAGCTTTTAAAGCAGTTCCCACAGTCAGAACAGTTAAAAGGCCTCTCATCAGTGTGAACTCGCTGGTGTCTCAGTAGGTGGGACAAAAAATTGAATCCTTTCCCACACACAGAGCAAGTGAATGGCCTCTCCCCGGTGTGAGTACTTTGGTGTGTCAGCAGACTGGATGACTGAGTGAATCCCTTCCCACACACGGAGCAGGTGAATGGCCTCTCCCCAGTGTGACTGCGTCGATGAGATTCCAGCTGGGATGGGTAATTGAATCCCTTCCCACAGTCACCACATTTCCACGGTTTCTCCATGGTGCGGGTGTCCTTGTGTCTCTCCAGGTTGGACGATCAGTTGAAGCCTTGTCCACACACAGAACACGTGTACGGTTTCTCCCCGCTGTTAAAGGTGCGATGTTTTTTCAGGCTGTGTAACTGGTTAAAGCTCTTTCCACAGTCAGTGCACTGGAACACTCTCACTCGAGTGTGTGTGTCTCGTTGCTTTTCCAGTCACACTGATGTTTGAAATCTTTTCCCACAGACAGAACAGACAAACATTTCTCCTTCCACATTCAGAGGCCGATGATATTCAGGTCCTGATGAATGGAGTGACTCTGTCAGATCTTGATGTGATGTTTGGTGTGAGTTTGCGGTGTGTAAATGCTGCCCTTCTCACAGCCTGTAAAAGGAGTTTCCAAAAGCCATGACTGAGAGTCCAGGATAGAAATTGACAAGATTCTCTCCTCCTGGTTCCTGGCCAAGGGGGCCGCGCATGCGCCCTGCTGCCCCCTGAGCCTGTCAAGATGGCGGCCGTTAACCCGGGCCTGTCACCGGGAGAAAGCCCCGCAGCTGCCGCCCCGCTCGGGGCAAACGCCCGGCCCGGAGGCTCTTGTTCGGGGCCTGAGGCCCACCCCGTGTGTTTGTGAAGCGGATAATGTTGAGTGTTTTAATAATGGGGCCTGGGGCCGCACTCGGGGTGTGTGCAGCCCGCGTCCCCCCGGGGTTTATTAACCCGCTCCCTGAGCTCTCTCACCTGATGTGTCAGCGGCTGCTGCTAAGGTCCGCGCATGCTCAGCTCACACTCCATTATTCAGGTTTAAAGGTCAAGCCCCGCCCCTCACACACTCCGATTGGTTGGAGGACCCGCCGCCTGCTTGGTCCTCCAGTCCCGCCCCGCTCTTCCTATTATAAATAACAACAGAAAACGCTGGAAAAACTCAGCAGGCCAGGCAGCATCCGTGGAGAGAGAAAGAGAGTTGACGTTTCAGGTCGATGACCTTTCATCAGAACTGGGAAGAGCTGGAAATCAAATAGATTTAAGGCCAGGGTAAAGCTGGGAAAAGGGGGAGGGGATAAAGGAACAAAGGAGGAGATGAAGAGACATTAAGAGACATTAAGAGATATGCAAGGCTAGAGGTGGTGTTAATGTGACAGATTAAGGCTGAATGAAGTGTGAAATCTACTGGCAGAATGAAGGACAGCTGCCAGCTTCTAGGAGGAAAAAAAAGGTGGGGGGGACAAATAAAAGGGTGGATAAAATAAAATATAAATGTGATTGGAGCTGAGGTTATGATCTAAAATTGTTGAACTCGATATTGAGTCCAGAGGGCTGTAGCGTGCCTAAACGAAAGATGAGGTGCTGTTCCTCGAGCTTACGCTGAGCTTCCGTGGAACAGTGTATTAGGCCGAGGACGGTGAGGTCAGAGTGGGAGTGAAGCGGTGAATTAAAGTGACAGGCCACCGGGAGCTCGGGGTCCCCCTTACGGACTGAACGGAGGTGTTCCGCAAAGCGGTCACCCAATCTGCGTTTGGTCTCCCCAATGTAGAGGAGTCCACATCGTGAGCAGCGAATACAGTATACTAAATTGCAGGAAGTACAAGTAAATCGCTGTTTCACCTGGAAGGGGTGTTTGGGGCCCTGGACAGTGGGAAGAGGGGAGGTATAAGGGCATGTGTTGCATCTCCTGCGCATGCACGGGAAGGTGCCGGGCGAAGGGGAAGGGGTGCTGGGGGTGGTAGAGGAGTGGACTAGGGTGTCGCGGAGGGAGCGGTCCCTGCGGAATGCTGAAAGGGGAGGTGAGGGGAAGATGTGTTTGGTGGTGGGATCACGCTGGAGGTGGCGGAAATGGCGGAGGATGATCCGTTGAATGTGGAGGCTGGTGGGGTGAAAGGTGAGGACAAGGGGAACCCTATCGTGGTTCCGGGAGGGAGGGGCAGGGGTGAGGGCAGATGTGCGGGAGATAGAATGGACACGGTCGAGGGCCGTGTCGACCACGGTAGAGGGGAATCCTCGGTTGAGGAAAAAGCTCTTCCTATTGGTCGGAGCTCCCGTCAATCACCCGGGCAGTGTGAGCTGAGCATGCGCGGACCTTAGCAGCAGCCGCGGACACATCAGGTGAGAGAGCTCAGGGAGCGGGTTAATAAACCCCGGGGGGACGCGGGCTGCACACACCCCGAGTGCGGCCCCAGGCCCCATTATTAAAACACTCAACATTATCCGCCTCCCCACAACTACCCGCCAGTTTAAGACACAAACTCCGGGACAACCAGGAAGTGCTGGGAAATCCCCAGCGAGTCAGGGAGCGTCTGTAAATGGAGGAGAAATGGTTACTGGTCAGGGAGCGTCTGTAAATGGAGGAGAAATGGAGACTGGTCAGGGAGCAAAATCTGAAATTAGCTGGCGCTCCAGGTCCAGATGATATCCACCCAAGGGTGTTTAAAGAGATGGGACGGTGCTCTGTGAGCCCCTTGCCCGTATCATCAATCGCTCAATAGAGTCAGGGATTGTTCCCTGAGATTAGAAGGGAGCTCACGTCATTCCCATTTTCAAAACGGAGAATCAGAGCCTGGAACTACAGGCCCATCAGTGTGACCTCGATCAGAGGGAAGATGCTTGAAAGGATCCTGAGAGATGCTGTTTATGGTCACTGGGGCAGGGAAGGATCCATTAGAAATACTCACACGGCTTCTGGAAAAGAAGGTCGCGTCCTACAAACTTGCCTTAGTCGCACGTGGGACTTGCCTGTTTACTCTGCTTGATGGATCAATATAAGATAGGGTAGAGGACAGAGAATCTGCTCATCTTAAAGTTGTTGATGCTCAACTCTTGGACCTATTAATTAAATAATAAGACAAGGCGTTAGCTGGAATCTAACACCCACTTCTCTCTGCTCCTCTACTCCTCTTAAAGTTTTACTATTTAGATTTTTTAATTGAATTGTGATGTGGACATCGCTGGCAAGGCCAGCATTTATTGCCCATCCCCAGTTGCCATTGAGAAGCTGGTCTTGAGCCGCCTTCATGAATCGCTACAGTCCGTGTGGTGAAGGTGCTCCCACAGTGCTGTTATATCGGGAGTTCCAGGATTTGGAACCAGCGACGATGAAGGAACGGCGATATATTTACAAGTCAGGATGGTGTGTGTAACTTGGAGGGGAACTTACAGGTGGTGGTGTTCCCATGTGCCTGCTGTCCTTGTCCTTCTAGGTGGAAGAGGTCGCGGGTTTGGGAGGTGCTGTCGAAGAAGCCTTGGCGAGTTGCTGCAGTGCATCCTGTAGATGGTACACCCTGCAGCCACGGTACGCCGGTGGTGGAGGGAGTGAATGTTTAAGGTGGTGGATGGGGAGCCGATCAAGCAATCAAGCTTTGTCCTGAATGGTGTCGAGCCTCTTGAGTGTTGTTGGAGCCGCACTCATCCAGGCAAGTGGAGAGTATTTCTATCAGACTCCTGACTTATGCCTTGTAGATGTGGAAAGGCTTTGGGGAGTCAGGAGGTGAGACATGCGCCGCAGAATACCCAGCCTCTGACCTCCTCTTGCAGCCACAGTATTTATGTGGCTGGTCCAGTTAAGTTTCTGGTCAATGGTAACCCCCAGGATGTTGATGGTGGGGGATTCGGTGATGGTAATGCCGTTGAATGTCAAGGGTCAGTGGTTAGACTCTATCTTGTTACAGATAGTCAATGCCTGGCACTTGTGTGGCACGAATGTTACTTGCCACTTATCAGCTCAAGCCTGAATGTCATCCAAGTCTTGCTGCATGCGGGCACGGACTACTTCATTATCTGAGGAGTTGCGAATGGAATTGATCACTGTGCAATCATCAGTGAACATCCCCACTTCTGACCTTATGGTAAGGGAAGGACATTGGTGAAACAGCTGAAGATAGTTAAGCTTAGGACACTGCCTTGAGGCACTCCTGCAGCGATGTACTGGGGCTGAGATGACTGACCTCCAACAATCACAACTATCTTCCTTTGTGCTAGGTATGATTCCAGCCAGTGGAGCGTTTTCCGCCTGTTTCCCATTGACTTCAGTTTTACTCGAACTCCTTGATGCCACACTCGGTCAAATGCTGCCTTGATGTCAAGAGCAGTCACTCTCACCTCACCTCTGGAATTCAGCTCTTCTGTCCATGTTTGGATCAAGTCTGTAATGAGGTCTGGAGCCGAGTGGTCTTGGTGGAACCCAAACTGAACATTGGTGAGCAGGTTATTGGTGAGTAAGTGCCACTTGACAGCACTGTCGACGACACCTTCCATCACTTTGCTGATGATTGAGAGTAGACTGATGGGGCAGTAATTGGTCGGATTGGATTTGTCCTGCTTTTTGTGGAGAGGACATACCTGGGAAATTTTCCACATTGTCTGAAGTCTCCTCCTTTGTCTCGGTGTCAGTTTTTGACTGATTCCGCTCTTGTGAAGCACCTTGGAAGGTTTTACTGTGTTAAAGGCGCTATGTAAATGAAAGTTGTTGTTGCTGTGCTACCATTGACCTCAGCTTTTCCAGACAGGATCAGCCAGGGCCGGCGGCTGTGCTGCTCCCCATGGTCGAATGTTGGCAGCACCTTCAGTATAGGATCGCAGCTCAGAATTAGCAATGTACTGGAGAGCAAACAGTGACTGGGGCCGAACCCCACCATCACACAGCACCTTCAGTACAGGCCCACAGCTCAGAATTACCAATTGGTGAGGTACTGGAGGGCAGACAGTGACTGGGGCCGAACCCCACCATCACACAGCACCTTCAGGAGTGAATTGGAGAAAAGTCCGAGCCTGCGATAAATGGGGATTTCAAACAGTGAGGATGAGGCGATGAGAGAGTGTGTGGGACGAGGGTTTGATAGCTCAGGAGGGGCAAGAGAGGAAAGAATGTTCCAGGGAAACGAGTACTGTCTGTTGAGAATTTCTACCCTGTACGTAACTCGATGTAAAGTTATGAGGACAGGTTGCACAGACTAGGCTTGTATTCCCTTGAATATTGAAGATTAAGGGGTGATCTCATTGAGGTGTTTAAGATGATTAAAGGAGTTGATAGGGTAGAGCGAGAGAAACGATTTCCTCTGATGGGAGAGTCCACAACAAGGGGACAGAACCTTCCAATCAGAGCTCGGCCATTCAGGGGTGATTTTCAGGAAGCACATCTTCACACAAAGGGTATTGGAAATCGGGAACTCTCTCCCCCAAAAAACTGTCGAGGCTGAGGGGCAATTGAAAATTTCAAAACTGAGTGTGCGAGATTTTTGTTAAGCAAGAGTACTAAAGGTTACAGAACCAAGGCGGGTAAATGGAGTTAAGATACAGACCAGCCATGGAACAGAAGGCTCCTTTACAACTGTGTTTAGAGTCAGGAAAGACAACGGTGAATGCTGGAAACGTGCTGTCAAATCAGAGATTGGTGTCAAACTGCGATCTGTTCCTGACTGAAAGTGAAACGGCAGGTTTAAGTTTCCAGTCTAAAGATGACTGTGGTAATTATTCCACGAAGATTTAACATGTTTGTCTGACAGTCCTGAGTCTACCATTTTAAGGCAGGCGTTAATTCGATTGAAGTAAGTTGGTTAAAGTCTGCATTAAAATAGCAGAGGGAGGAGTTCACAGGAGCCTGTTAACTGCTGGTACAATTATACAACAGACATTTGATCTCCAGATAAAGAAGGACCTGCAGCGTGTTTCCAGGAATTCCCTGTTTTATTGATGTGTGTGTGTGTTAGACACCAGGATAACTAAAAATACACGACCCAGAACATCCACGGGGGTGCGATCCCGACAGTTACTCTGGGATCACTGCCGCTGTGGAACTCCACCACTGACCCTGCTGAAGGTTGTAGGCTCAGGGAGTGGGGCCTCCAGGAGTGGACTGTAAGAAAGCTGGGCTTCAGTATCCTGACAAATATACACCGAGGAACCAGAGGAATCCTTACTGAGGAACCGTCTGGGGTTTCACCGGCCAGCGTAGGTCTCGGGGAGAATGATGTCTGACTCCCCGAACTGTCTTACATTGAACCCAGTTTGGAACAACATGAATTCAGTTTACAGGAGAATAGGGACAAATATCACCCACAATTGAGGGAGACAAAAGCAGCCAGTAGAAAAGCTAAGATATTTTTGGAAAAGAAGATGGTGCACAATTGTGGTAATAATAGCAAAAGCTTTTCCAGCTACGTCATCAGGCAGAAGGCACAGTTACACAGAGTTACTTCAACAACAACAAAAACTTGTATTTATATAGCACATTTAACATAGTAAAGCCACCCAAGGCACTTTACATGAGAGTTATAAAACTAAATTTGACACCAAGCCAGATAAGGAGATATTAGGGCAGGTGACCAAAAGCTTGGTAGGTTTTAAGGAGCCTCTTAAGAGAGGTAGAGAGGCAGAGAGGTTTAGGGAGGGAATTCCAGAGGTTCGGGCCTTGGCAGCTGAAGGCACGGCCACCAATGGTTGAGCGATTAAAATCGGGGATGCTCAAAAGGCCTGAATTAGAGAATCGCAGGTAACTCGGATGGTTGTGAGGTTGGAGGAGATGACAGAGTTAGGGAGGGGCGAGGCCATTCCTGTTCAGCCTTTCCTGCTAAGTATATCCTGTCAGGTCTACGATCATCCTTGCAAATCTTTTTTGCACCTTCTCCAGTGCCTCTACTTTTTATAATATGGAGACCAAAACTCTGCACAATATTCCAAGTGTGGTCTAACTGAGGTTCAATACAAGTTTAACATAACTTCTCAGCTTTTCAATTCTATCCCTCTAGAGAAGAACCCCAGTGCTTTGTTGGCTTATTTTATGGCCTTATTAACCTGCGTCGCTACTTTTAGTGATTTGTGTATCTGGACCCCGAGATCCCTTTGCTCCTCTACCCTATTTAGACTCAGATTTTCCAAGTAGTATGTGGCCTCCTTATTCTTCCTACCAAAACACACCACCTCACACTGATCTATATTGATATTCATTTGTCAATTACACGCCCATTCTGCAAATGTATTAATACCTTCCTGTATTTTGTCGCAGTCTTCCTCAGTAATAACTTTACCCTCCAACTTGGTGCAAACAACAAATTTTGAATTTGTACTTCTGATTCCCGAGTCCAAATCGTTTAAGTAAACAATGGTCCCAGCACCGATCCCTGTGGAACACCACTTTCCACCTTTTGCCAGTCTGAGTAGCTACTCCTGACCCAGACGCTCTGTTTTCTGTTTTGTGACCAGCTTGCTGTCCATAACAGTATGTCAGATCTAGAAGATGACCAAGGTCAGGCCGTGTGGAGTGAAGGGCCAGGCAGCAGAATGGATGGAGCGATGGTTACAAAACAGAAATCAGAGGGTTGGAGTTAAGGGAAGTTGGTAGCCATCTTTCCATCGTATTTGTGTGTCGCTGGACACTACATAGTTATTATTGTTTGTTTCATATTTGTGGTGCACTAGGGCTCTTGTTGCCCAAACGGTTTTGTTCCTGTCTGGTGACAGTGGGACGACTCAGTGTCGCCCCTACCGGTGGTCAAAAAATGATTACAGGAGCCAAGTGCGCAGGCGCAGGACGGGGCTGTGCTCTGAGCATGCGCAGTGCGAGTAGCAGAGCCGGGAGTGAAACGGAAGACACGCTCCCAGGAGGCGGTAGGAGATTGTGGGCTCGGGGAGGAATTGGAGCCGCGGGTGGGCTGGGAAGATTCATAAACACCCGGTGTAGGCCTCAGGCCCCGAATAAGAGCCCACAGGCCCCGTGTTTGCCCCGCGGTGACAGGCCCGGCCGCCCCGGGTCAGCGGGGTCACTGGCCGCCATCTTGGACAGGCCGGGATCACGGCGCATGCGCGGCCATCTTGGGCAGGAACAAAGAGTGGGCGGGGCTTCAGGGTCCCAGTGACCAGGAGAGACAATCATTGACTCATTGATTTTATTCTCACTCTGCACACAGCGGGTGTGGAACTGAACCCAACCAGAGTAGAGGGAGGAGAAAACTGGAAGTAGAGGAAAGAAATGTTGGAGATGGTGCGATGGGTTTGGATTTCAGCACAGGGAGGAGGGAGAGTGTGTGGGACGGGGATTTACAGCTTTGGGGGAACAAGAGTGGGAAGGAGTTGTTGCTTTTTGCCTACACTACTTGTAGTGCTTTGTGTTACAGGTAGATATTTAATTAATCTAGATCAAGTAAGTAGTCAGGAAACTACACTGTAAACTAAGTTACCTAATTACAAATTAAATTAAATTAAATAAATCAAGGTCATATAGGGATGGCAGTGCAGGTGGTGTGCCGCAACTGCAGCACGTGGGAGTTTGTGGAGAGCATTGTGATCCCGGACAACCACGTTTGCAGTAAGTGCCTGCATCTTGAGGAACTTCAGCTCAGAGTTTTTGAGCTGGAGTCTGAGGTGCAGACATTGCGGGGCATCAGGGATGGGGAGAGTTACCTGGACACTTTGATCCAGGAGGCAGTTACACCCCTTAGGTTAGGTAGTGGTACAGGTCTGGTTAGTGGTCAGGGACAGGAGGGTGTGACTGCAACTCAGGCAGGTAAGGGGACCCCAGGTGCAGTGCTGGAGGAGCCTCAGCCTTTGCCTGCCTGGTGCCAGGGTTAAAGACATCTCCTCGCGGCTGGAGAAGAAGTGGGAGGGGGAGGATCCAGTTGTCGTGGTCCACGTAGAAACCAACGACATAGGTAGAACTAGGAATAAGGTTCTGCTGAGGGAGTTTGAGGAGCTAGGATCCAAATTAAAAAGCAGAACCTCAAAGGTAATAATCTCTGGATTTTTACCTGAGCCACGTGCAAATTAGCGTAGGGACAAACAGATTAGAGGTTTAAATGCATGGCTCAAAGTGTGGTGTGGGAGGAAGGGGTTTCAGTTCATGGGGCACTGGCACCAGTACTGGGGAAAGAGGGAGCTGTTCCGTTGGGACGGGCTCCACTTAAACCGGGCTGGGACCAGTGTCCTGGCGAACCAAATAACTAGGACAATAGACAGGGCTTTAAACTAATGAAGGTGGGGTGGTGGGAGGATTCAGGAAAGAGTAAATTTAAAAGCAATGAGAGAAATGTAATGGCTCTAGAGCAGAGTAGAGTTTTGGGTAAAAATAAGCAGAGTGGGTCAGGAAGGGACAGAGAGAGTAACAAAGGTAATAAGACATCAGTGACTAAGGTGACATCAGGGAAAAATAGAAATAAGTCAAAGCTAAAGGCACTTTCTCTGAATGCGCGAAGCATTTACAACAATATAGATGAATTAATAGCGCAGATAGAAATTAACAGGTTTGATCTAATAGCCATAACGGAGATGTGGTTGCAAAGTGGCCAAGGTTGGGAACTAAATATTCCAGGATACATAACTTTTAGAAGGGATAGGCAAAATGGAAAAGGAGGATGGGTAGCCCTGATAATAAAGGATGGGATAAAGACAGGAGAGAGAAAGGATCTCTGAAAATCAGGAAGTAGAATCAGTTTGGGTGGCGCTAAGAAACAGCAAGGGGCAGAAAACATTGGTGGGAGTTGTTTATAGGCCCTCAAACAGTAGTTGTAATGTAGGGCAGAGTATAAATCAGGAAATTAGAGGCGCATGTAACAAGGGTAATACAGTGATCATGGGGGACTTTAATCTACATATAGACTGGGCAAACCAAATTTGCAGTAATAGTGTGGAGGACGAATTCATGGAATGTATGCAAGATAGTTTTCTAGATCAATATGTTGAGGAACCAACGAGGGAACAGGCTATTTTAGATCTAGTATTGTGCAATGAGAAAGGGTTAATTAATAACCTTGTAGTAAAGGGGCCTTTAGGGAAGAGTGACCATAATATGATAGAATTTTATATTGAGTTTGAAAGTGACTTAGTTAAATCCGAAACTAGGGTCTTAAATCTAAACAAAGCAAACTACGTAGGTATGAGGGGCGAGTTGGCTAAGGTAGATTGGGAAACTACATTAAAAGGTATGACAGTGGATGAGCAATGGCTAGCGTTAAAGAATTAATACATAAGTTACAACAAATATACATTCCTTTAAGGCACAAAAACCCCACAGGAAAGTGGTCCAACCGTGGCTAACAATAGCAGTTAAAGATAGTATTAGATCAAAGGAAGAGGCTTATAATGCTGCCAAAAAGAGTAGTAAGCCTGAGGATTGGGAGGATTCTAGAATTCAGCAAAGGAGGACCAAGAAATTGATAAAGAAAGGGAAAATAGAATATGAGAGTAAACGAGCGAGAGACATAAAAACAGACTGTAAAAGCTTCCATAGGTATGTAAAAAGGAAAAGATTAGCAAAAATGTGGGTCCCTTACAGGCTGAGACAGGAGAAATTATAATGGGGAATAAGGAAATGGCAGAGAAATTAAACAAATACTTTGTGTCTGTCTTCACAGAAGAAGACGCAAAAAACTTCCCGGAAATAATGAAGTTCCAAGGGTCTAACGAGAATGAGGAACTGAAAGAAATTAGTATTAGTAAAAAAGTAGTACTGGAGAAATTAATGGGACTGAAAGCCGATAAATCCCCTGGACCTGATGGCCTACATCCTAGGGTTTTGAAAGAGGTGGCTATAGAGATAGTGGATGCATTGGTTGTCATTTTCCAAAATTCCATAGATTCTAGAACGGTTCCCGCAGATTGGAAGGTAGCAAATGTAACCCCACTATTTAAGAAAGGAGGGAGAGAGAAACCGGGGAACTACAGACCAGTTAGCCTGACATCAGTAGTAGGGAAAATGCTAGAATCTATTATTAAGAACATGGTAACAGGGCACTTAGAAAATAATGATAGGATTGGGCAGAGTCAACATGGATTTATGAAAGGGAAATTGTGTTTGACAAATCTGTTAGAATTTTTTGAGGTTGTAACTAACAGAATAGATAAGGGGGAACCAGTGGATGTGGTGTATTTGGATTTTCAGAAGGCCTTTGATAAAGTCCCACACAAGAGGTTGTTAAACAAAATTAGGGCTCATGGGATTGGGGGTAATATACTAGCATGGATTGAGGATTGGTTAATGGACAGAAAACAGAGAGAAGGAATAAGCAGGTCATTTTTGGGTTGGCAGGCTGTAACTAGTGGGGTACTGCAAGGTTCAGTGCTTGGGCCTCAGCTATTCACAATCTACATCAATGATTTGGATGAGGGGACCAAATGTAATATATCCAAGTTTGCTGATGATACAAAGCTGAGTGGGAATGTAAGTTGTGAGGAGGATGCAAGGAGGCTTCAAGGGGATATAGACAGGCTAAGTGAGTGGGCAAGAACATGGCAAATGGAATATAATGTGGAGAAATGTGAAGTTATCCACTTTGGTCGGAAAAATAGAAAAGCAGAATATTTTTTAAATGGTGAGAGATTGGGAAACGTTGGTGTTCAGAGGGACCTGGGTGTCCTTGTACACGAATCACTGAAAGTTAACATGCAGGTACAGCAAGCAATTAGGAAAGCAAATGGTATGTTGGCCTTTGTTACAAGAGGATTTGAGTATAAGAGTAAAGACGTCTTACTGCAATTATATAGGGCCCTGGTGAGACCACACCTGGAGTATTGTGTACAGTTTTGGTCTCCTTACCTAAGGAAGGATATACTTGCCATAGAGGGAGTGCAACGAAGGTTCACCAGACTGCTTCCTGGGATGGGGGGATTGTCCTATGAGGAGAGATTGAGTAGACTAGGCCTATATTCTCTAGAGTTTAGAAGAATGAGAAGTGATCTCATTGAAACATACAAAATTCTTACAGGGCTTGACAGGGTAGATGCAGGGAGGATGTTTCCCCTGGCTGGGGAGTCTAGAACCAGGGGTCACAGTCTCAGGATAAGGGGTCGGCCATTTGGGACTGAGATGAGGAGAAATGTCTTGAC
The DNA here is from genome assembly GCA_030390025.1 of Squalus acanthias. Taxonomy (NCBI): domain Eukaryota; kingdom Metazoa; phylum Chordata; class Chondrichthyes; order Squaliformes; family Squalidae; genus Squalus; species Squalus acanthias. The sequence goes on from JASTWF010001431.1 coordinate 34,974, forward strand.
TCAGAGGGTGGTGAATCTTTGGAATTCTCCACCCCAGGGGGCTGTGGAGGCTCAGTCGTTGAGTATATTCAAGATAGAGATCGATAGATTGTTGAATATTAAGGGAATCAAGGGATATGGGGATAGTGCAGGAAAGTGGAGATGAGGTAGAAGATCAGCCATGATCTTATTGAATGGCGGAGCAGGCTCGAGGGGCCGAATGGCCCACTCCTGCTCCTATTTCTTATGTTCTTATGAAAGAATGTTCCACAGAAACTAGAATTGTCTGTTCTGAATTTCTATCCTGTACTTACAGTGATGACTTTTGTAAACTCCTTTTACAGGGTATTAGAAGGGGAGGATTTACAGACGGGAAACTCAAACCAAACATCACGTCAAGATCTGACAGAGTCACTCCATTCATCAGGACCTGAATATCATCGGCCTCTGAATGTGGAAGGAGAAATGTTTGTCTGTTCTGTCTGTGGGAAAAAATTTCAAACATCAGTCTGACCGGAAAAGCACTGAGACACACACACCCGAGTGAGAGTGTTCCAGTGCACTGACTGGAAAGAGCTTTGACCAGTTACACAGCCTGAAAAAACATCGCACCATTCACAGCGGGGAGAAACCGTACACGTGTTCTGTGTGTGGACGAGGCTTCAACTGATCATCCAACCTGGAGAGACACAAGGACACCCGCACCACGGAGAAACCGTGGAAATGTGGGGATTGTGGGAAGGGATTCAAATACCCGTCCCAACTGGAAATTCATCGACGCAGTCACACTGGGGAGAGGCCGTTCACCTGCTCCGTGTGTGGGAAGGGATTCACTTCACCATCCGGCCTCCAGTCACACCAGCGAGTTCACACTGGGGAGAGGCCGTTCACCTGCTCCGTGTGTGGGAAGGGATTCACTTCACCATCCGGCCTCCAGTCACACCAGCGAGTTCACACCGAGGAGAGGCCGTTCACCTGCTCCGTGTGTGGAAAGGGATTCACTCATTCATGCAACCTCACTGAACACCAGCGAGTTCACACTGGAGAGAGACCGTTCACCTGCTCCGTGTGTGAGAAGCGATTCACTTGTTCTTCCCACCTCACTGATCACAAGCGAGTTCACACTGGAGAGCGACCGTTCACCTGCTCCGTGTGTGGGAAAGGATTCATTAAATCATCTCACCATCTGAGACACCAGCGTTTTCACACTGGAGAGAGACCGTTCACCTGCTCCGTCTGTGGGAAGGGATTCACAAATTCACCCCACCTCACTGATCACCAACGCATTCACACTGGGGAGAGGCCGTTCACCTGCTCCGTGTGTGGGAAGGGATTCACTCTGTCATCCCACCTCACTACACACCAACTTGTTCACACCAACAGGAGACCGTTTAAATGCTCTGACTGTGAGAAGAGCTTTAAAAGCAGAAATGATCTGATGAAACACCAACGCATTCACACTGGGGAGAGGCCGTTCACCTGCTCTGTGTGTGGGAAGGGATTCATTCGTTCATCCAGCCTGCTGAGACACCAGCGAGTTCACGACTGACTGCAGGGGTTGGATTCTGCTGTTATTGCTGCTGTTAATCACATCCAGGACTGAACCATGTTCATTCTGACAGTTGGGGCTTGTTTCCCCTATAACTGGGCTGGAGTTTAATATCTGACAAATAAATCAGCTTTGTTTCGAACACAGTGTGTCGAGTCCTTGATTTCTCCCATAATAAGAGGAGACTAATTGTTGTCCTGTTACTGACTCTTCCTTTTTTGGGTTGTTTCTCCTTTGTTAAATAAAGACTTGTATTTATGCAGCACCTCACACGACCTCAGGACGTCCCAAAGCGCTTTACAGCCAATGAAGTACAACAACATCAAAGTACATTTGAAGAACATTCACTGTTGCAGGAAATGCAGCAGCCAATTTGTGCACAGCAAGCTGCCGTGAACAGCAATGTGATAATGGCCAGACAATCTGTTTTAGTGATGTTGATTGAGGGCTGATGGGGCCTCGGCTCAACAACTCATCCAAAAGATGGCACCTCTGACAGTGCCGCACTCCCTCAGTACTGCATTGGAGTGTCAGCCTAGATTTTGTGCTCAAGTCTCTGGAGTGGGACTTGATCCCACAACCTCCTGACTCAGAGACGAGAGTGCTCCCACTGAGCCACGACTAACACCCGATCATTACTCTAGATTATTTCAGTTTTCATAACTTCGGTTACTCTCATGGACAAGTCCCAGCTCCCCATATCATCCACAGTGCCCCTCCTAGCCTTGGTATCCAGGGAATGTATCGATAACATGTCCATGTACCTGCCCTGGGAGTGTTTGATGGGACAGTGTAGAGGGAGCTTTACTCTGTATCTAACCCGTGCTGTACCTGCCCTGGGAGTGTTTGATGGGACAGTGTAGAGGGAGCTTTACTCTGTATCTAACCCTTGCTGTACCTGCCCTGGGAGTGTTTGATGGGACAGTGTAGATGGAGCTTTACTCTGTATCTAACCCGTGCTGTACCTGCCCTGGGAGTGTTTGATGGGACAGTGTAGAGGGAGCTTTACTCTGTATCTAACCCGTGCTGTACCTGCCCTGGGACTGTTTGATGGGACAGTGTAGAGGGAGCTTTACTCTGTATCTAACCCGTGCTGTACCTGCCCTGGGAGTGTTTGATGGGACAGTGTAGAGGGAGCTTTACTCTGTATCTAACCCGTGCTGTACCTGACTGGAGAGTGCTTCAGGCAGACACTCGGTGCTCAGAACACCCCATTCCCCAGCACTGACATCCATCAGCTCTGTGAGAACATTTAACCCAAAGATAAGAGAAACCCATCAGTTTCTCCCCGGACACAGATCCGGAGGGACAGTGAGTGTCCTGAACATTTTTGTACGGTGTGCTCGATAGTTCATCCCTGGGTCTGAGCCTTTTGGTGATGATTTGAATTTGATGCCCTCTAGTTCCTGACTCACCGACTGGTGGAAATAGATTTTCCTCATTTACCTGATCAAATTCTGAACACCTCGCTCAGATCTCCAATTACCCTTTGTTCTAATGAAAAGAGCCCCAGTTTCTCTAATCTCTCCTGATAACTAAAGCCTCTCTTCCCTGGTATCATCTCAGTGAATCTCTCTGCACCCTCTCCACGGCCTTGACATCCTTCCTGGTGTAAGATGCCCCAAAACTTGACCCAATATTCGAACTGCAGCCAAACCAATGATTTGTACAGGTTTACATGACCTCTGCCTTTTGTACTCTCCACCCCTATTTATAAAACCGAGGATCCCTCGTGCTTTTTTAAACCACTTTATCAACTTGTCCTCCCACTTTTAAAGGTTTGTGTATCTGAGCCGCTTGTAGGTTTTAGAGATATTAACATAACATGGCTAAAATACATTGAGATCAAATGTCTGATATAATGTGTATTGTGGGAAAGAGAAGTTTAGTCTGAGTTAGAAACTCAAACAGGCGTTTCACTGCAGACAGGTCGCCATGGCAACACTGATAAGACATTCCATCCACTGAATCGACTGATTGGAATCTGTAATCAGATCAGGGGAAAGAACAGGGTTTGTCTGTTATTAACCACAATATAAGCTTAAACCAGAGTGAGTAATACATTAAATTATAATGTGTGATGAAAGGTTCTGACGGAAGGTCTGTGACCTGAAACATTAACTCTGTTTCTCTCTCCACAGACACTGCCTGACCTGCTGAGGATTTCCAGCATTTTCTCTCTTTATTTCAGATTTCCAGCATCCGCAGTATTTTGCTTTTGTAATTGGATGGCTCTTTCAGAGAGCCGCACAGGCACGATGGGCCGAATGGCCTCCTTCTGTGCTGTATCATTCTAGGATTCTGTGAAGTGTCAGGTTAATGCAATTTAAGAAGCATCACAGGGTTTGTGTACACAAGAACATAAGAAATAGGAGCAGGAATAGGCCACTTGGCCCCTCGAGCCTGCTCCGCCATTCAATAAGATCATGGCTGATCTTGGGCTCAAAGCCACTTCCCGCCCGCTCCCCATAACCCTTCACTCCCTTATCTTGCAAAAATCTCTCTATCTCCACCTTAAATGTATTTAATGACCCAGCCTCCACAGCTCTCTGGGGCAGAGAATTCCACAGATTTACGACCCTCTGAGAGAAGAAATTCCTCCTCATCTCAGTTCTAAAAGGGCGACCCTTTATTCTAAAACTGTGCCCCCGAGTTCTAGATTTCTCCACGAGGGGAAACATCCTCTCTGCATCTACCCTGTCGAGCCCCCTCAGTATCTTATATGTTTCAATAAGATCACCTCTCATTCTTCTAAATTCCAATGAGTATAGGCCCAACCTGCTCAACCTTTCCTCATAAGTCAACCCCCTCATCTCTGGAATTAACCTAGTGAATCGTCTCTGAACTGCCTCCAATGCAAGTATATCCTTCCTTAAATAAGGAGACAAAAACTGTACGCAGTACTCAAGGTATGGTCTCACTAATACCCTGTACAGTTGTAGCAGGACTTCCCTGCTTTTATACTCCAACCCCTTGAAATAAAGGCCAACATTCCATTTGCCTTTTTGATTTCTTGCTGTACCTGCATGCTAACTTTTTGTGTTTCATGCACAAGGACCCCCAGGTCCCTCTGTACTGCAGCATTTTGTAATCTCTCTCCATTTAAATAATAATTAGCTTTTTTATTTTTCCTGCCAAAGTGTATAACCTCGCACTTTCCCACATTATACTCCATCTGGCAAATGTGTAAGAATTATCTCTAGCTTGGAGCCAACATGTCCAGGTTATGTAAACTGGGCCTGTTCACACTGGAAAGAGAAGGTGGAGAGGTGATAGGATTGCTGTTTTGAGGATTCTAAAGGGACTGGATAATGTCGAGCACGACAAGTTATTTCACCCTGTCCAGAACAGTAGAACCAGAGGACACGGCCTGCGCTTGAAGGGGGTAAATTCAAACCCAATCTGTGGAAACAATATTTCAGTGAGTGAGTGGTCAATCTCTGGGACAGGCTCCCTAGGGAGACGGTGGAAGCAGTTAGTGTTGATTCATTCAAATGTAAATTGGACCGATTTCATTCATAGAATAAGATTTTGGGACACAGTGTGTGAGTAATTTGAGACATGACGTGTGGTAAGTGTAGAATGCTCGGGAGGAAGAGGTGACTTTGGTCCGATGGCTCCTAAAGCTCTCCACCACTGGGGTTTTCCTCGCCTCATGTCTGGGTCTGTTGTAGACTCATTGATAGAGATTGATCGCTGTGATTAGTCAACAGCTCCATTATCGTTGTATCGTGGGACTCCCAGGATGGTAGAAGGCCAATTAGATCAGAACCGAAATAATCCAGAGTAAGAAAGGAGAAACGGCCCAAAAATGGAGCAGTCAGTAACAGGACATCAATTAGTCTCCTCTTATCATGGAGACATCACAGACTCGACACAAAGTGTGTTTGAAACAAAGCTGATTTATTCAACATTTATCCAGAATATTAATCTCCAGCCCAGTTATAGGGTTATTAACATCAGCAGAAACAAACCCCAACTGTCAGAGTGAACATGGTTCAGTCCTGGATGTGATTAACAGCAGCAATAACAGAATCCAACCCCTGCAGTCGATCGTGAACTCGCTGGTGTCTCAGTAAGGAGGATGACTGAGTGAATCCCTTCGCACACACGGAGCAGGTGAACGGTCTCTCCCCAGTGTGAACAGGTTGGTGTGCCAGCAGGTTGGATGAATCAGTGAATCCCTTCCCACATATGGAGCAGGTGAATGGCCTCTCCCCAGTGTGAGTGCGTTGGTGTTTCAGCAGACCACTTGTGCTTTTAAAGCTCTTCTCACAGTCAGAACATTCAAAGGGTCTCTCATCAGTGTGAACATGTTGGTGTTCAGTGAGGTGGGATGACTGAGTGAATCCCTTCCCACACACACAGCAGGTGAACGGTCTCTCCCCGGTGTGAACTCGCTGGTGTGTCAGAAGGTCGGATAAATCAGTGAATCCCTTCCCACACTCAGTGCACATGAACGGCCTCTCCCCAGTGTGAAATCGCTGGTGTCTCAACAGGTGGGATGATCGGGTGAATCCCTTCCCACACACGGAGCAGATGAACGGCCTCTCCCCAGTGTGAGTGTGTTGGTGTTTCAGCAGGTGCTGTTTGCTTTTAAAGCTCTTCTCACAGTCAGAACATTGAAACGGTCTCTTATCAGAGTGAACAAGTTGGTGTGTCAGAAGGTGGGACGAACAAGTGAATCCCTTCCCACACACAGAGCAAGTGAACGGCCTCTCCCCAGTGTGGGTGCGTAGGTGTGTCACTAAATCCTTTTTACTTTTAAAGCACTTCTCACAGTCAGAACAATTAAAAGGTTTGTTATCAGAGTGAACAAGTTGATGTGTCAGAAGGTGGGATGACTGAGTGAATCCCTTCCCGCACATGGAGCAGGTGAACGGCCTCTCCCCAGTGTGAACTCGTTGGTGTGTCAACAGATCCTTTGTGCTTTTAAAGCTCTTCTCACAGTCAGAACATTTAAAAGGTCTATTATCAGTGTGAACTCGCTGGTGTGTCACGAGGGTTGATAAAGCAGTAAATCCCTTCCCACATTCAATGCAGGTGAACGGCCGCTCTCCAGTATGAACTCGCTGGTGTGTATAGAGGCTGGATGACTGAGTGAATCCCTTCCCACACATGGAGCAGGTGAACGGCCTCTCCCCAGTGTGACTGCGTCGATGAGTTTCCAGCTCAGATGGGTAATTGAATCCCTTCCCACAGTCCCCACATTTCCACGGTTTCTCCATGGTGCGGGTGTCCTTGTGTCTCTCCAGGTTGGACGATCAGTTGAAGCCTCGTCCACACACAGAACACGGGTACGGTTTCTCCCCGCTGTGAACGGTGCGATGTTTTTCAGGCTGTGTAACTGGTTAAAGCTCTTTCCACAGTCAGTGCACTGGAACACTCTCACTCGGGTGTGTGTGTCTCGGTGCTTTTCCAGTCACACTGATGTTTGAAATCTTTTCCCACAGACAGAACAGACAAACATTTCTCCTTCCACATTCAAAGGCCGATGATATTCGGGTCCTGATGAATGGAGTGACTCTGTCAGATCTTGATGTGATGTTTGGTTTGAGTTTGCGGTGTGTAAATGCTGCCCTTCTCACAGCCTGTAAAAGGAGTTTCCAAAAGCCATGACTGTGAGTCCAGGATAGAAATTGCCAAGATTCTCTCCTCCTGGTTCCTGGCCAAGGGGGCCGCGCATGCGCCCTGCTGCCCCCTGAGCCTGTCAAGATGGCGGCCGTTAACCCGGGCCTGTCACCGGGAGAAAGCCCCGCAGCTGCCGCCCCGCTCGGGGCAAACGCCCGGCCCGGAGGCTCTTGTTCGGGGCCTGAGGCCCACCCCGGGTGTTTGTGAAGCGGATAATGTTGAGTGTTTTAATAATGGGGCCTGGGGCCGCACTCGGGGTGTGTGCAGCCCGCGTCCCCCCGGGGTTTATTAACCCGCTCCCTGAGCTCTCTCACCTGATGTGTCAGCGGCTGCTGCCAAGGTCCGCGCATGCTCAGCTCACACTGCCCGGGTGATTGACGGGAGCTCTGGACCAATAGGAAGAGCGGGGCGGGCTGGAGGACCGAGCGGGCGGCGGGTCCTCCAACCAATCGGAGTGTGTGAGGGGCGGGGCTTGCGGGGCCCAGTGGGCGGGGCTGAGGGCAGCCAATGAACAGACTGAGGAACCCGGGCGGCGCCACCAGATGTTCCACCTGGACCGCAGCTGTCGGCTTCCTCACCCCCGGGGCACCGACTCTCAACTCAGCTGCGAACCGCCCCTCGATTTCAGGCCTGGAAAGTAGAGGCTGCCTGATTCTGGTTACATCTGTCAATCAGGTCATCCTGCTGAAGGAAAGTTACAGAACAAACAACCTCAAACTAAACTAACAATTAAAGAACTAACAAAGGGCCTCCAGAGAACTGCAGGGAGAATTACTTCCCCATCACCCAACAACAAGAACACTTGTATTTATGTAGCACCTTTAACATAGTAAAATGTCCCAAGGCACTTCACAGGAGTATTAAAAGTCAAAAGATTTGACACTGAGCCACATAAGCAGAAATTAGGCAGGTGACCAAAAGCTTGGCCAAAGAGGTAGGTTTTAAGGAGCGTCTTAAAGGAAGAAAGAGAGGTAGTGAGGCAGAGAGGTTTAGGCAGGGAATTCCAGAGCTTACGGCCTAGGCAGCTGAAGGCACGTCCACCAATGGTGGTGTGATTATAATCAGGGATGCTCAAGAGGGCAGAATTAGAGGAGCGCAGATATCTCGGGGGGTTGTGGGGCTGTAGGAGATTACAGAGATAGGGAGGGGCGAGGCCATGGAGGGATTTGAAAACAAGGATGAGAATTTTGAAATCGAGGCGTTGCTTAACCGGGAGCCAATGTAGGTCAGCGAGCACAGGGGTGATGGGCGAACGTGACTTGGTGCGAGTTAGGACACAGGCAGCCGAGTTTTGGATGACCTCAAGTTTACGGAGGGGAGAAAATGGAAGGTTGTCAGGAGTGCGTTGTCATGGTCAAGTCTAGAGGTAATTTCCAAAAGCTCACTAGACTCTGGAATTGTGCCTTTGGATATGAAAACTGATAACGTCAGTCCATTATTTAGGAAAGGAGGGAGGGAAAAACCAGGAAAATACAGACCTGTCAGTTTAATGTCAGTTGTGGGGAAGTTACTGGAATCTATCAGAGACAAAATGATTGAGCACTTGAACAAGTACGAGCTGATCAAAGGAAGTCAGCGTGGATTTGTGAAGAGTAGGTCATGTCTGACTAACCTAGTAGAATTTTTGAGGTCTCTAATAAGGTAGACATGGGAGTGTCTATGCATGTTGTCTATATGGATTTCCAGACGGCATTTAATAAGGTTCAGCACAGGAGATTATTAGCAAATATAAAAGTGCACAAAATTGAAAATCACCTTGTGACATGGGTTGGGAATTGGTTGGGAGGTAGGAGACAGAGACTGGGGATAAAGGGAATGTACTCTGATTGGCAGGATGTGACAAGTGGTGATCCCTGGGGATCTGGACTGGAGCCTCAGCTTTTCACCATATACACCACTGACTTGGATGAAGGAAGAGAGAGTTTTATATCCAAGTTTCCAGATGACACTAAGTTAGGAGGCCCAGTAAGATGTGTAGATGGGAGCAGGAAGTTACAAAGGGACAGAGACAGATTAGGTGAGTGGGCAACACTGTGGCAGATGGAGTTCAATGTGGAGAAATGTGAGGTCGTCCACTTGGGATGCAAGAAAGATAAATCCGAGTGTGAGAGACTGGGAACTGTGGAGGAGCAAAGGGATTTGGGTGTCGATGTACACAAATCACTAAAAGCCAGAGCACAGATACAAAAAGTCATGACAATGGTAATGGAATGTTGGCCTTTATCTCGAGGGGCTGGAATACAAAGGGGGGGAAATGATGCTTCAGTTGTACAGAGCCTGGGTCAGAGCCCATCTGGAGAACTGTGTTCAGTACTGGGCACTGATCCTCAGGAAGGATAGACTGGCCTTGGAGGGGGTGCAGATTCACCAGAAACAGGCCATTCGGCCCAACCAGTCCATGCCGGCGTTTATGCTCCACACGAGCCTCCTCCTGTCTTTCCTCATCTAACTCTATCAGCATAACCCTCTATTCCCTTCTCCCTCATATGCTTGTCCAGCCTCCCCTTAAATGCATCGATACTACTCGCTTCAACCACTCCCTGTGGTAGCGAGTTCCACATTCTCACCACTCTCTGGGTAAAGAAGTTTCTTCTGAATTCCCTATTGGATTTCTTGGTGACTATCTTATATTGATGGCCTCTAGTTATGCTCTTCCCCACAAGTGGAAACATTCTCTCTGTATCCACTCTATCAACATTTTTCATAATTTTAAAGACCTCTATTAGGTCACCCCTCAGCCTTCTTTTTTCACAAACTCCAGCTAGTTTGTAGACGTGACCTTGTTTTCTGAAGCCGTGTTGAGTCTCTCGAACGGCCCCTTCCCTTTCCCCAGTGATCATAAACAGCATCTCTCAGGATCCCTTCAAGCATCTTCCCTGTGATCGAGGTCACACTGATGGGCCTGTAGTTCCCCGGCTCTGATCTCTCCCCGATTTGGAAAATGGGAATTACGTGAGCTGCCTTCCAATCTCAGGGAACAATCCCTGACTCTATTGATGATACAGGCAAGGGGCTCACAGAGCACCGTCCCATCTCTTTAAACACCCTTCAGCAGGGTCAGTGGTGGAGTTCCACAGCGGGAGTGATCCCAGAGTAACTGTCGGGATCGCACCCCGTGGATGTTCCGGGTCGTGTATTTTTAGTTATCCTGGTGTCTAACACACACACATCAATAAAACAGGGAATTCCTGGAAACACGCTGCAGGTCCTTCTTTATCTGGAGATCAAATGTCTGTTGTATAATTGTACCAGCAGTTAACAGGCTCCTGTGAACTCCTCCCTCTGCTATTTTAATACAGACTTTAAACTATTTATTTTAATCAAGTTTAGTCTGCCTTAAAATGGTAGACTCAGGACTATCACACAAACACGTTAAATCTTCATAGAATAATTACCAGTCATCTTTAGACTGGAAACTTAAACCTGCCGTTTCACTTTCAGTCAGGAACAGATCGCAGTTTGACACCAATCTCTGATTTGACAGCACGTTTCCAGCATTCACCGTTGTTCTTCCTGACTCTAAACACAGTTGTAAAGGAGCCTTCTGTTCCGTGCCTAGGAGCTCTGAACCATGGAAGAGAGTGGCTGGGACACATTTCTTACAGGCCTCAAGATTAACCCGCACGGGGACTTTGCTGTCAGTGAAGAGAGACGAGAAAGACCAAAGTGCCGTTTGCCCCTCTCAGTGTGGCCCTGAAGGACTGTGTCCAGGCTGAAGTTCTGTTCCCGCCGTACGATCCTCCCCCAGATTGTCCTTTCTGAGCTCCAGCCAGGTGATGCTAAACACTCAGGTGGGAAAGACAAAAATCTACAAGGAGTTTAAAACAAAACTGATTGATTTGGCCAATATCCCGAATATTAAACTCCAGCCAAGTTATAGGGTTATTAATATCAGCAGAAACAAACCCCAACTGTCAGAATGAACATGGTTCAGTCCTGGATGTGATTAACAGCAGCAATAACAGCAGAATCCAACCCGTGCAGTCACTTGTGAACTCGCTGATGTGTCAGTAGGTGGGATGACTGAGTGAATCCCTTCCCACACACGGAGCAGGTGAACGGCCTCTCCCCAGTGTGAACTCGCTGGTGTCTCAGCAGGTGCTGTTTGCTTTTAAAACTGTTCTCACAGTCAGAACATTGAAAAGGTCTCTTATCAGTGTGAACAAGTTGGTGTGTTAGAAGGTGGGATGAACAAGTGAATCCCTTCCCACAGACGGAGCAGGTGAACGGCCTCTCCCCAGTGTGAGTGCGTTGGTGTGTCAGCAGATCCTTTGTGCTTTTATAGCTCTTCTCACAGTCAGAACATTTAAAAGGTCTCTCCTCAGTGTGAACTCGCTGGTGCGTCAGGAGGTTTGATAAAGTATTAAATCCCTTCCCACATTCAATGCAGGTGAATTGCCTCCCTCTAGTATGAACTCGTTGGTGGGACAGTAGGCTGGATGACTGAGTGAATCCCTTCCTACAGATGAAGCAGGTGAATGGCCGCTCCCCAGTGTGAACTCGCTGATGTGTCTGCAGGCTGGATGACTGAGTGAATCCCTTCCCACACACAGAGCAGGTGAATGGTCGCTCCCCAGTGTGAGTACGTTGGTGTTTCAGCAGGTGTTGGTTGCTTTTAAAGCTCTTCTCACAGTCAGAACATTTAAATGGTGTCTTGTCAGTGTGAACAAGTTGGTGTGTCAGAAGGTGGGATGAACAAGTGAATCCCTTCCCACACACGGAGCAGGTGAACGGCCTCTCCCCAGTGTGAGTACGTTGGTGTGTCAGCAGATCATTGCTGCTTTTAAAGCTCCTCTCACAGTCAGAACATTTAAACGGTCTCTTATCAGTGTGAACTCGCTGGTGTGTCAGGAGGTTTGATAAAGTATTAAATCCCTTCCCACATTCAATGCAGGTGAATGGCCTCTCCCCAGTATGAGCTCGCTGGTGTGTCAGAAGGTTGGATGAATGCGTGAATCCCTTCCCACATAATGAGCAGGTGAACGGCCTCTCCCCGGTGTGACTGCGTCGATGAGTTTCCAGCAGGGATGGGTAATTGAATCCCTTCCCACAGTCCCCACATTTCCACGGTTTCTCCATGGTGCAGGTGTCCTTGTGTCTCTCCAGGTTGGACGATCAGTTGAAGCCTTGTCCACACACAGAACAAGTGTGCGGTTTCTCCCTGCTGTGAACGGTGCGATGTTTTGTCAGGCTGGGTAACTGGTTAAAACATTTCTCATCCACATTCAAAGGCCGATGATATTCCGATCCTGATGTATCGAGTGTCAGATCTCTGTCAGATCTTGACGTGATGTTTGGTTTAAGTTTCCCGTCTGCAAATCCTCCCCGTCTAACACCCTGTGAAAGGAGTTTACAGAAGTCATCACTTTAAGTACAGGATAGAAATTCAGAAGACAATTATAGTTGGAACATTCTTTTCTCTCGTTCCCCATAAGCTGTGAATCCCGTCCCACACACTCTCCCTCCTCCCTGTGCTGAAATCCAAACCCATCGCACCATCTCCAACATTTTTCTTTTTGGTCGAAGTTTCTCCCTCCCCTGAAGGTGCTGACTCTGGCTGGGTTCAGTTCTACACTCACTGGTTCCCCTCCCTCTCCTCCCCTGAAGGTGCTGACTCTGGCTGGGTTCAGTTCTACACTCACTGGTTCCCCTCCCTCTCCTCCCCTGAAGGTGCTGACTCTGGCTGGGTTCAGTTCCACACTCACTGGTTCCCCTCCCTCTCCTCCCCTGAAGGTGCTGACTCTGGCTGGGTTCAGTTCTACACTCACTGGTTCCCCTCCCTCTCCTCCCCTGAAGGTGCTGACTCTGGCTGGGTTCAGTTCTACACTCACTGGTTCCCCTCCCTCTCCTCCCCTGAAGGTGCTGACTCTGGCTGGGTTCAGTTCTACACTCACTGGTTCCCCTCCCTCTCCTCCCCTGAAGGTGCTGACTCTGGCTGGGTTCAGTTCTACACTCACTGGTTCCCTCCCTCTCCTCCCCTGAAGGTGCTGACTCTGGCTGGGTTCAGTTCTACACTCACTGGTTCCCCTCCCTCTCCTCCCCTGAAGGTGCTGACTCTGGCTGGGTTCAGTTCTACACTCACTGGTTCCCCTCTCTCTCCTCCCCTGAAGGTGCTGACTCTGACTGGGTTCAGTTCTACACTCACTGGTTCCCCTCCCTCTCCTCCCCTGAAGGTGCTGACTCTGGCTGGGTTCAGTTCTACACTCACTGGTTCCCCTCTCTCTCCTCCCCTGAAGGTGCTGACTCTGGCTGGGTTCAGTTCTACACTCACTGGTTCCCCTCCCTCTCCTCCCCTGAAGGTGCTGACTCTGGCTGGGTTCAGTTCTACAATTGTACAAAAGTAAAATACTGCAGCTACTGGAAACCTGAAATAAAACAGAAAATTCTGGAAATACTCAGGCAGCATCTGCGGAGACAGAAAGAGTTAACATTTCAGGTGAATGACCTTTCAGCAGAACTGGAAAAATGTAGAGATGTAACAGGTTTTAAGCAAGTGCAGAGGCAGGGAAAGGGGGTGAGGAGGAAAGAACAAAGGGAAAGTCTGTGATAGGGTGGAAGGCAGGAGAGATTAAATAGCTAAAGGGATGATTGTACAAAGCAAAAAGAGATGGTAATGGGAGAAGGAAAGAAACAAAAGATGGGTTTAGTGGAGGTGTAAATGGGAATAGCAGAATCACCAACAGCTCACAGAATCACAGAATCCCCACAGTGCAGATAGAGGCCATTTCGGCCCATCGAGCCTGCACCGACACATATCCCACCCTATCCCCGTAACCCCACGTATTTAATCCCCCCTAACACTAAGGGTCAATTTATCATGGCCAAATCAACCTAACCCGCACATCTTTGGACTGTGGGAGGAAACCGGAGCACCCGGAGGAAACCCACGCAGACACGGGGAGAATGTGCAAACTCCACACAGACAGTCACCCGAGGCCGGATTCGAATCCGGGTCCCTGGCGCTGTGAGGCAACAGTGCTAACCACTATGCCACCGTGTTGCCCCACGTGCTGCTGTACTAAACAATGGGAGCGGTGGTTATGATCTGAAATTGTTGAACTCAAGGTTGAGTTCGGAAGGCTGTAGAGTGCCTAATTGAAAGGTGAAATGCTGTTCCTTGAGCTTACGTTGAGCTTCATTAGAACAGTGGATGAGGCTGAGGACAGAGAGGTCAGAGTGGGAGTGGTCCGGAGAATTAAACTGACAGGCGACTGGAAACTCAGAGTCACGCTTGCGACTGAACGGAGGTGTTCCCCAAAGCGATCACCCAATCTGCGTTCGGTCTCTCCAATGTAGAGGAGCAGTGAATACAGGATACTGAATTGAAAGTACAAGTAAATCGCTGTTTCACCTGGAAGGAGTGTTTGGGGCCCTGGACGGTGGGAAGGGAGGAGGTGAAAGGGCAGGTGTCGCATCTCCTATTGTAATGTAGGAAATGCGGCAGCCAACTTACGCACAGCAAGCTCCCACAACCAGCAATGTGATAATGACCAGATAATCTATTTTAGTGATGTTGATTGGGGGATATATATTGGCCAGGACACCGAGGTAACGTCCCTGCTCTTCTTCGAAATAGTGCCATGGGATCTTTTACATCCACCTGAGAGCAGACGGGGCCTCGGTTTAATGTCTCATCCGAAAGACGGCACCTCCGACAGTGCAGCTCTCCCTCAGCACTGCACTGGAGTGTCAGCCTGGATTTTTGTGCTCAAGTCTCTGGAGTGGAACTTGAACAGTTCTGAGTACATGGGGACTAAATCTGGGGCCCTTCTGTTACAATCCTGTGGGATGTAAATCGTAACCCCGGCACTTCCCAGCGCCTTCAGGAGAGACAGTGAGAAACCCGCTGTGTGCAGAGTGAGAATAAAATCAATGAGTCAATGATTGTCTCTCCTGGTCACTGGGACCCTGAAGCCCCGCCCACTCTTTGTTCCTTTGCTAAGATGGCCGCGCATGCGCAGTGCTACTTGCTGAATCATGATGGCGGTGCACAAACCCTCCCGCATTCCCTTACAAAGATGGCGGCCGTTAACCTGGGCCTGTTTTCAGGAAAAAGCCCGATAGCTCCAAACGCAAGAGCTGTAGGTTATTATTCGGGGCTTGCGACCTACGCCAGCTGTTGATGAAGCCTTTCCCCTCCACCCGCCAGCTCTATTACTGCCCCGCGCCTCGCCGCTTCGTACCCACTGCGGAATCGCGCTCCCGACATCTGTCAGCCTGCAGCCTCGGCCTGTCTCCGGTACACCGCACTGCGCATGCTCCAAACACAGCCCGCGCCTGCGCGCTGGGCTCCTGTCGTCTGGGTGCGGCACATTCCCCACCGCCCGGAATGCTGGGTAAAAGCCCCATTGAAAGACCATATTAGTGAATAGAACATGATTCACTATGATTATATTGAGGACTGAACCATGTTATGGTTCGTTTCTGAAAATCTTAATAACCCCTATAATTGGCTGGAGATTAATATTCTTTATAAATATTTAAAATAAATATTTGTTTTAAACGCAGTGTGTCGAATATTTGATTTCTCCATGATAAGAGACTAATTTAATGTTCTGTTACCGACTGTAACATTTTTCAGCCTTTTCTTACTCGATATTATTTCAGTTCTCATCTCGTTTGCCTTCGACCACATCAAACTCCAAGCTTGTTCCGTTTGAGTACATGGCTTGTGGGTGTCACAGACTGAACTGTAGTGTCTCACTTACACTCATCTGAAATTCCTTTGAACCACCCCTTTACAGAACTATCTTGCATAAGATTTGAAATCAGTTATTTTCTGTATCATTTATCACTTTTTTGGATCCGATTTAGTAAAACTCCTCCACACATACTGCATATGGCAATCTTTGAAATGCTCTGATCTTTGTAACTGTCATTGCTGATTTTGATGGTCTCGTTGATTTAATCTCTTGTTACTAACATACCTTGCACTATTTCTTTAATTGAGATAATTGTTTCAAATACTTCCTTTATCAGGTCTTTAGTTCCTCCATTGATCTCTGTCAATAGTCCTTGGTCAGGGGCTGGGGTTAGGGTGTAGGTTTAGGGGTTAGTGGCTGTGGCTAGTGGTTATTGGTTAGGATTGGGGTTCGTGGTTGGGGCTAGTGGCTATTGGTTACGATTGGAGTTAGTGGTTGGGCTAGTCGTTCTTGGTTAGGATTGGGGTTAATGGTTAGGATTGGGGTTAGTGATGGGGTTACTGGTTATTGGTTAGGATTGGGGTTAGTGGCTGGGGCTAGTGGTTCTTGCTTAGGATTGGGGTTAGTGGTTGGGGCTAGTGGTTATTGGTTAGGATTGGGGTTAGTGGTTGGGGCTAGTGGTTATTGGTTAGGATTGGGGTTAGTGGTTGGGGCTCATGGTCCTTGCTTAGGATTGGGGTTAGTGGCTGGGGCTAGTGGTTATTGGTTAGGATTGGGGTTAGTGGTTGGGGCTCATGGTCCTTGCTTAGGATTGGGGTTAGTGGCTGGGGCTAGTGGTTATTGGTTAGGATTGGGATTAGTGGTTGGGGCTAGTGGTTATTGGTTAGGATTGGGATTAGTGGTTGGGGGTAGTCAATAGGATGTTGGCCTCAGGAGTTAGGGATTAGGGATAGAAACCACTATTGACAACGCCAGTGTCACTGGATGCGTCCTTTTTCATTTAATGTTTTTTAACTTTACGCAGTCATGAAACAGCCTCATGAATTGTTCATTCAAGGAATCTTCTTTCTGGCCCGAGTCCAATTTTACCCCTTCTTTCACATCTTTACATTTCGCACAGAACAATATTTTCGCGACAAGAACAGGCGGATCCAGGTGTTGCGCAGATTACATCCAATCATTGGCCTGCCTGAAAAGGGTTTCTGACAACAACTTGTCACCAGGCCCCACCAGTTGCCATCTGATTCCACCATCAAATCTTGATCCATTTACCATCATGACCATTCCACATACTGAGGCTCTCTGATTCCCATTTTATAGTCTCAGGGTAAGTGGTCCCTGGATTTGGTGTCACAATATAAGTGGTCCCTGTATTTAGTGTCTGAGTGTAAGTGGTCCCTGGATTTGGTGTCACAATATAAGTGGTCCCTGTATTTAGTGTCTGAGTGTAAGTGGTCCCTCGATTTGGTGTCACAATGTAAGTGGTCCCTGTATTTGGTCTCAGGGAGGAAGCTCACTGTCTCCACCTCCTCATCCCAGTTCTTCACTCAGCAGCTTTTGATCTTTTTCTGGGCTCTCTTTTCCCAGACATGAGCAAGGACGTGAGGCTCATTAAAAGACACACTCATTTCATGACAGCAAAGGTTACACTGGGACAAATCTTCAGTTGTTTTCCATTACAGGCAAAATGCAGAGCGGTCCAGCAGCACATGGCACCTTAACAGTGTCTCATTGGCCTACAATATAGAGCTGGAGGATTGGGCCGTGATCTGTTTACTTGTTCATCACTTGTTCAATACATTTGCTGGGTGCAATTAAATTGAAAACCAGGCTTGCAGTAATAGTCATGATCGCACCCCTGTGGATGTTCCAGGTCGTCTATTTATAGTTATCCTGGTGTCTAACACACACACATCAATAAAACAGGGAGTTCCTGGAAACACGCTGCAGGTCCTTCTTTATCTGGAGATCAAATGTCTGTTGAAAAATTGTACCAGCAGTTAACAGGCTCCTGTGAACTCCCCCCTCTGCTATTTTAATGCAGACTTTAACCAATTTATTTTAAATGGGTTTATTTTAAATGAGTTAATGCCTGCCTTAAAATGGTAGGCTCAGGACTGTCACACAAACACGTTAAATCTACATAGAATAATTATCAGAGTCATTTTTAAACTGGAAACTTAAACCTGTTTCACTTTCAGTCAGGAACAGATCGCAGTTTGACACCAATCTCTGATTTGACAGCACGTTTCCAGCATTCACCGTTGTTCTTTCTGACTCTAAACACAGTTGTAAAGGAGCCTTCTGTTCTGTGCCTAGGAGCTCTGAACCATGGAAGAGAGCGGCTGGGACACGTTTCTCACACGCCTCGAGATTAACCCACACGGCGACTTTGCTGTCAGTGAAGAGAGACGAGAAAGACCAAAGTGCCGTTTGCCCCTCTCAGTGTGGCCCTGAAGGACTGTGTCCAGGCTGAAGTTCTGTTCCCGCCGTACGATCCTCCCCCAGATTGTCCTTTCTGAGCTCCAGCCAGGTGATGCTAAACACTCAGGTGGGAAAGACAAAAATCTACAACAATGTGTTTAAAACAAAACTGATTTATTTGACATATATCCAGAATATTAAACTCCAGCCCAGTTATAGGGTTATTAACATCAGCAGAAACAAACCCCAACTTTCAGAATGAACATGGTTCAGTCCTGGATGTGATTAACAGCAGCAATAACAGCAGAATCCAACCCCTGCAATCATTTGTGAACTCGCTGGTGTCTCAGCATGCTGGATAAATGAGTGAATCCCTTCCCACATACAGAGCAGGTGAATGCCCTCTCCCCAGAGTGAATTCGCTGGTGTATCAGCAGGCTAGATGACTGAGTGAATCCTTTCCCACACACGGAGCAGGAGAACGGTCTCTCCCCAGTGTGAACTCGATGGTGTATCACCAAATCCTTTTTGTTTTTAAAGCTCTTCTCACAATCAGAGCATTGAAAAGCTCGATCACCAGTGTGAACAAGTTGGTGTTCAGTGAGGTGGGATGACCGAGCGAATCCCTTCCCACACACGGAGCAGGTGAATGGTCTCTCTCCAGTGTGAACTCGCTGGTGTGCTAGCAAATCCCTTTTGCTTTTAAAGCTCTTCTCACAGTCAGAGCATTGAAAAGGTCTGTCATCAGAGTGAACAAGTAGGTGTTCAGTGAGGTGCGATGACCGAGTGAATCCCCTCCCACACTCAGAGCATTTGAACGGCCTCTCTCCAGTGTGAGTGCTTTGATGTGCCAGCAGATCCTTTTTGCTTTTAAATCTCTTATCACAGTAAGAACATTTACAAGGTCTCTTATTGGTGTGAACAAGTTGGTGTTTAGTGAGGTTGGATGACTGAGAGAATCCCTTCCCACACTCAGGGCAGGTGAACGGCCTCTCCCCAGTGTGAACTCGCTTGTGTGTCAGCAGGTGGAATGAAGAAGTGAATCCCTTCCCACACACGGAGCAGGTGAACGGCCTCTCCCCGGTGTGAGTGCGCTGGTGTACAGTGAGTTCAGATGACTGCCTGAACCCAGTCCCGCAGTCCGAGCATTTAAAAGATCCATCATCAGTGTGAACACACTGATGACACACCAGGTCCTCGTTACTTTTATAACACTTCCCACAGTCCGAGCATTTAAAAGATCTCTCGTCAGTGTGAGCACATTGATGATAAGTCAGGTCCTCGTTACTTTTATAACACTTCCCGCAGTCCGAGCATTTAAAAGATCTCTCATCAGTGTGAACACACTGATGACAAGTCAGATCCTCGGAACTATTATAATACTTCCCACAGTCTGAGCATTTAAAAGATCTCTCGTCAGTGTGAACACATTGATGACACGTCAAGTCCTCGGAACTTTTATAACACTTCCCACAGTCTGAGCATTTAAAAGATGTCTCGTCAGTGTGAACACACTGATGACAAGTCAGGTCCTCGGAACTTTTATAACACTTCCCACAGTCCGAGCATTTAAAAGATCTCTCGTCAGTGTGAACACATTGCTGACACGTCAAGTCCTCGTAACTTTTATAACACTTCCCGCAGTCCGGGCATTTAAAAGATCTCTCGTCAGTGTGAACACATTGATGACAGGCCAGGTCCTCGTTACTTTTATAACACTTCCCACAGTCCGAGCATTTAAAAGATCTCTCGTCAGTGTGAACACACTGATGACACACCAGGTCCTCGGAACTTTTATAACACTTCCCACAGTCCGAGCATTTAAAAGATCTCTCGTCAGTGTGAACACACTGATGACAAGTCAGGTCCTCGGAACTTTTATAACACTTCCCACAGTCCGAGCATTTAAAAGATCTCTCGTCAGTGTGAACACATTGATGACACATCAAGTCCTCGTAACTTTTATAACACTTCCCGCAGTCCGGGCATTTAAAAGATCTCTCGTCAGTGTGAACACACTGATGACACACCAGGTCCTCGGAACTTTTATAACACTTCCCACTGTCCGAGCATTTAAAAGATCTCTCGTCAGTGTGAACACACTGATGACAAGTCAGGTCCTCGGAACTTTTATAACACTTCCCACAGTCCGAGCATTTAAAAGATCTCTCGTCAGTGTGAACACATTGATGACACACCAGGTCCTCGTTACTTTTATAACACTTCCCATAGTTCGAGCATTTAAAAGATCTCTGGTCAGTGTGAACACATTGATGGCACATCAGATCCCCGGAACTTTTATAACACTTCCCACAGTCCGAGCATTTAAAAGATCTCTCGTCAGTATGAACACACTGATGACACACCAGGTCCTCGTTACTTTTATAACACTTCCCACAGTCCGAGCATTTAAAAGATCTCTCGTCAGTGTGAACACACTGATGACAAGTCAGGTCCTCGTTACTTTTATAACACTTCCCGCAGTCCGAGCATTTAAAAGATCTCTCGTCAGTGTGAACACACTGATGACACACCAGGTCCTCGGAACTTTTATAACACTTCCCACAGTCCGAGCATTTAAAAGATCTCTCGTCAATGTGAGCACACTGATGACAAGTCAGGTCCTCAGAACTTTTATAGCTCTTCCCACAGTCCGAGCATTTAAAAGATCTCTCGTCAGTGTGAACACAATGATGACACACCAGGTCCTCGGAACTTTTATAACACTTCCCACAGTCCGAGCATTTAAAAGATCTCTCGTCAGTGTGACCACATTGATGGCACGTCAGATCCTCATTACTTTTATAACACTTCCCACAGTCCGAGCATTTAAAAGATCTCTCGTCAGTGTGAACACACTGATGACAAGTCAGGTCCTCGGAACTTTTATAACACTTCCCACAGTCCGAGCATTTAAAAGATCTCTCGTCAGTGTGAACACATTGATGACAAGTCAGGTCCTCGTTACTTTTATAACACTTCCCACAGTCCGAGCATTTAAAAGATCTCTCGTCAGTGTGAACACATTGATGACACACCAGGTCCTCGTTACTTTTATAACACTTCCCACAGTCCGGGCATTTAAAAGATCTCTCGTCAGTGTGAACACATTGATGACAAGTCAGGTCCTCGTTACTTTTATAACACTTCCCACAGTCCGGGCATTTAAAAGATCTCTCGTCAGTGTGAACACACTGATGACACACCAGGTCCTCGGAACTTTTATAACACTTCCCACAGTCCGAGCATTTAAAAGATCTCTCGTCAGTGTGAACACACTGATGACAAGTCAGGTCCTCGGAACTTTTATAACACTTCCCACAGTCCGAGCATTTAAAAGATCTCTCGTCAGTGTGAACACATTGATGACACACCAGGTCCTCGTTACTTTTATAACACTTCCCATAGTTCGAGCATTTAAAAGATCTCTGGTCAGTAAGAACACATTGATGGCACGTCAGATCCCCGGAACTTTTATAACACTTCCCACAGTCCGAGCATTTAAAAGATCTCTCGTCAATATGAACACACTGATGACAAGTCAGGTCCTCGTTACTTTTATAACACTTCCCGCAGTCCGAGCATTTAAAAGATCTCTCGTCAGTGTGAACACACTGATGACACACCAGGTCCTCGGAACTTTTATAACACTTCCCACAGTCCGAGCATTTAAAAGATCTCTCGTCAGTGTGAGCACACTGATGACAAGTCAGGTCCTCAGAACTTTTATAGCACTTCCCACAGTCCGAGCATTTAAAAGATCTCTCGTCAGTGTGAACACAATGATGACACACCAGGTCCTCGGAACTTTTATAACACTTCCCACAGTCCGAGCATTTAAAAGATCTCTCGTCAGTGTGACCACATTGATGGCACGTCAGATCCTCATTACTTTTATAACACTTCCCACAGTCCGAGCATTTAAAAGATCTCTCGTCAGTGTGAACACATTGATGACAAGTCAGGTCCTCGGAACTTTTATAACACTTCCCACAGTCCGAGCATTTAAAAGATCTCTCGTCAGTGTGAACACATTGATGACAAGTCAGGTCCTCGTTACTTTTATAACACTTCCCACAGTCCGAGCATTTAAAAGATCTCTCGTCAGTGTGAACACATTGATGACAAGTCAGGTCCTCGTTACTTTTATAACACTTCCCGCAGTCCGAGCATTTAAAAGATCTCTCGTCAGTGTGAACACAGTGATGGCACATCAGGTCCTCGTTACTTTTATAACACTTCCCACAGTCCGAGCATTTAAAAGATCTCTCGTCAGTGTGAACACATTGATGACACATCAGGTCCTCGGAACTTTTATAACACTTCCCACAGTCCGGGCATTTAAAAGATCTCTCGTCAGTGTGAACACATTGATGACACACCAGGTCCTCGTTACTTTTATAACACTTCCCACAGTCCGAGCATTTAAAAGATCTCTCGTCAGTGTGAACACACTGAAGACACACCAGGTCCTCGGAACTTTTATAACACTTCCCACAGTCCGAGCATTTAAAAGATCTCTCGTCAGTGTGAACACATTGATGACACACCAGGTCCTCGGAACTTTTATAACACTTCCCACAGTCCGAGCATTTAAAAGATCTCTCGTCAGTGTGAACACACTGATGACACACCAGGTCCCCAGAACTTTTATAACACTTCCCACAGTCTGAGCATTTAAAAGATCTCTCGTCAGTGTGAACACATTGATGACACATCAGGTCCTCGGAACTTTTATAACACTTCCCGCAGTCCGGGCATTTCAAAGGTCTCTTGTCAGTATGAAGTCGCTGGTGTCTCAACAGGTGGGATGATGTCCTGAACCTCTTCCTGCAGTGAGAGCAGCTGAACGGTGTGTAACCAGTGTGAATGTACTGCTGCTCTGTCAGTGCCTCAGGCCGTTTAAAGCTTTTCTTGCAGTCGGAGCATTTAAACTTTCTCTTTTCAGTGTGAACTCGCTGGTGTCTCAGCAGGGCAGATGACTGAGTGAATCCCTTCCCACACACGGAGCAGGTGAATGGCCTCTCCCCGGTGTGACTGCGCCGATGAATTTCCAGCTCAAACGAGTAATTGAATCTCTTCCCACAGTCCCCACATTTCCACGGTTTCTCCCCGGTGTGACTGCGCTTGTGTCTCGACAGGTCAGATTCTTGGCTGAAGCCTCGTCCACACACAGAACACGTGTACGTTTTCTCCCCACCGTGAACGGTGCTTTTTGCTTCCATGTTCAAAGGCCGATGATATTCAGGTGCCAATGAAAGAGTGACTCTGTCAGATCTTGATGTGATGTTTGGTTTGAGTTTCCCGTCTACAAATCCTCCCCTTCTTAATACCCTGTAAAATACAGCAAAAAGGGAGTGTGAGAGAGACTCCACAAAAAAAGCAGGTTGTGAAATTGAGCTCAATGAATCTGGTCATTTGTGGGGCCGGTACTAGAAAAAAGTGACCATGAAAGCTGCTGGATTGTCGTAAAAACACAACTGGTTCACTAATGTCCTTCAAGCAAGGGAACCTGTCCTATGACTGCCTAGAAGGAAAAAGGCAGATGGCGCATGGGAACACCATCACCTGCACATTCCCCTCCAAGTCACACACCATCCTGACTTGGACATATATCACCGTTCCTTCATCGTCGCTGGGTCAGAATCCTGGAACTCCCTCCCTAACAGCACTGTGGGAAAACCTTCATCACACGGACTGCAGCGGTTCAAGTAGGCGACTCACCACCACCTTCTCAAGGGTAATTAGCGATGGGCAATAAAGGCTGGCCTTGCCAGTGGGGCCCACATCGCAAAAATTAATTTAAAAAACTTGTATAGGTAAAATGGATTAAAAGCCTCTACACAAATACTTGTTCCGAAAACAATACTCTTTTACATTGTGCGGACAGTGTCTGCTTATCAATTTAATCTCCCCAAGGATCCACCTTCCTTGACAGTCTCACATCGGAAATTGTTGGGCCCTACTGGAAGTACTCGGGGTTAAACCCAAGCTTCTCCTCCATCTCAAACTGATGCACCAGGAAACACCGACACAGGCGGCCAGGGACCTACCTTCCGTCAGCCAGCAATAAAACTCTTCCCGGCCGCAGCACCCACAATTCCCCGAGCCCCAGAAACCGCTCTATCCAAGGCGCTGATTTCCCCGCTGAGAGTGCGCATGCTCCCCGGGGCCGCGGGCCATTCTGGGAGCCTGGCTCCTGTCCTTTGTCCCGAGTCGGACTCGGTGGAACCGGCTGAAGAAACCGGGAAGCGGCGGCTCGGATGGGGGAGGCGCTGCACCCTGGGTTTCCTGGTGCCGGGGCCCTGGCCGCACGTCCGCCGGGCCCGGCCGCTCTGATTCGGGGCCTGAGACGCGCACTCGGTGTTGCTGAGGCCGCGCTCGCCCCCGCTCAGTTTCCTGGAGCCGCACCGCGCATGCTCCGCGCAGGAAGGCGGTCTCCGGGGACCAGCCCTTCCCGCGCCTGCGCGCTGCGCCCCTGCTGCTGGAGATAGGCCGTATTCACCCGCGCGGGGCACTCTGGTTCTTTATCCCTTCATGGGATGTGGGCGTCGCTGGCAAGGCCAGCATTTATTCCCCATCCCTAAGTGCCCTTGAGAAGGTGGTGATGAGCCGCCTTCTTGAACCGCTGCAGTCCGTGTGGTGAAGGTGCTCCCATAATGCTGTTAGGGAGGGAGTTCCAGGATTTTGACCCAGCGACGATGAAGGAATGGCGATATATGTCTAAGTCAGGATGGTGTGTGACTTGGAGTTGATGGTGTTCCCACGCAACTGCTGCCCTTGTCTTTCTAGGAGGAAGAGGTCGCGGGTTTGGGAGGTGCTACCGAATAAGCCCTGGCAAGTTGCTGCAGTGCATCTTGTAGATGGTACACACTGCAGCCACGGTACGCCAGTGGTGGAGGGAGTGAATGTTTAAGGTGGTGGATGGGGTGCCAATCAAGCGGGCTGCTTTGTCCTGGATGGTGTCGAGCTTCTTGAGTGTTGTTGGAGCTGCACTCATCCAGGCAAGTGGAGAGTATTCCATCACACTCCTTACTTGTGACTTGTAAATGGTAGAAAGGCTTTGGTGAGTCAGGAGGTGAGACACTCGCCACAGAATACCTAGCCTCTGACCTGCTCTTGTTGCTACAGTATTTATGTGGCTGGTCCAGTTAAGTTTCTGGTCAATGGTGACCCCCAGGATATTGATGGTGGGGGATTCGGCGATGGTAATGCCGTTGAATGTCAAGGGGCGGTGGTTAGACTCTCACTTGTTGGAAACAGTCATTGCCTGGTACTTGTGTGGTACAAATGTTACCTGCCACTTATCAGCCCAAGCCGTGAATGTCATCCAGGTCTTGCTGAATGCGGGCATGGACTGCTTCATTATCTGAGGAGTCGTGAATAGAACTGAACACTGTGTAATCATCAGTGAACATCCCCACTTCTGTCCTTATGATGGAGGGAAGATCATTGATGAAGTAGCTGAAGATGGTTGGGCCGAGGACACTGCCCTGCAATATTGGACATTAAACAAAATTAATAAATAAATTATACAGAAACCTTAGTGCCCGGGTCCTCAGCCCTGGTGCAAAGGACGTTGGCCTCCACTTTTCCATTACTAACTCGCACCTCAGTCCCCGCCCAGTCTGGTTTAATTGCTGAATGTTTTCTAACTGTGATTTCTAACTCGAGTTCAGGCCTGTCATTCTGACGGAAACATACAAGGCCTCATTTTTTTGTGTGATGTATCTGGGAGGTTTTTAATCGCTTTAATAAACTGGCAAAAAGATTTTTTTTAAAGGTGGAAAGAGGTGAAAAACGCAACTAGCGATGCCTCAAAACACACGGGACGGAGAAATCAACTTCATCAGAGCCCCTGCCACAGGACTCGATATCCACCCCCTCCACCACTGGTGCACTGTGTCTGCAGTATGTACGGTCTACAAGATGACCAAGGTCAGGCCGTGTGGAGTCAAGGGCCAGGCAGCAGATTGGATGGAAAGATCGCAACAAACTTCCCTTAACTCCAACCCTCTGATTTCTATTTTACATAAGAACATAAGAATCAGCAGCAGGAGTGGGCCATTCAGCCCTTCGAGCCTGCTCCACCATTCAATAGGATCATGGCTGATCTACTACCTCATCTCGACTTTCCTGCACTATCCCCATATCCCTTGATTCCCCCAGAGTCCAAATATCTAACTATCTCAGCCTTGAATATACTCAACCACTGAGCATCCACAACATTTTGGGACAGTGAATTCCAAAGATTTACAACCCTCTGAGTGAAGACATTTCTCCTGATCTCTGTCTTAAAAGGCCGACCCTCTTATCCTGAGACTATGCCCCCTAGTTCTAGACTCTCCAGCCAGGAGAAACAGCCTCTCAGCATCTACCCTGTCAATCCCCCTCATAATCTTATATGTTTCAATGAGATCACCTCTCATTCTTCTAAACTCCAGAGAGTATAGGCCCAATCTACACAATCTCTCCTCATAGGACAGCCCTCTCATCCCAGGATCAATCTAGTGAACCTTTGTTGCACCGCCTCTAAGGCAGCTATATCCTTCCTTAAATAAGGAGAACAAAACTGTGCACAGTACTCCAGGTGTGGTCTCACCAAAGCCCTGTACAATTGTAGCAAGACTTCCTTACTCTTATACTCCAACCCCCTTGCAATAAAGGCCAACATGCCATTTGCCTTCCTAATTGTTTGCTGTACCTGCATGCTAACTCTCTGTTTCTTGTACGAAGACACCTAAATCTCTCTGAACACCAACATTTAATAGTTTACCACCATTTAAAAAATATTCTATTTTTCTGTTCGTCCTACCAAAGTGAATAACCTCACATTTCCCCACATTATACTCCATCTGCCATCTTTTTGCCCACTCACTTAACCTGTCCATATCCCTTTGCAGGCTCTTTGCGTCCTCCTCACAGCTTACTGTCCCACCTAGCTTTGTATCATCAGCAAACTTGGACACATTGCACTCAGTCCCTTCATCTAAGTCATTAATATAGATTGTAAATAGCTGAGGCACTGATCCTTGCAGCACCCCACTAGTTACAGCCTGCCAATCTGAAAATGACCCATTTATCCCTACTCTCTTTTCTGTCTGTTAACCAATCCTCTATCCATGCCAACACATTACCTCCAACCCCATGTGCCCTTATCTTGCTTAAGAACCTCTTATGTAGCACCTTATCGAATGCCTTTTGGAAATCCAAATATACCACATCCACTGGTTCCCCTTTATCTACCCTGCTAGTTACATCCTCAAAAAACTCAAATAAATTTGTCAAACACGATTTACCTTTCATAAAACCATGTTGACTCTGCCTAATCATATTATGATTTTCTAAGTGCCCTGATACCACTTCCTTAATAATAGATTCCAGCATTTTCCCGACAACTGATGTTAGGCTAACTGACCTGTAGTTCCCTGTTGTCTCTCTCCCTCCTTTCTTGAATAGCGGAGTTACATTTACTACCTTCCAATCCGCTGGGACCATTCCTGAATCTAGGGAATTTTAGAAGATCACAGACCAATGAATCCACTATCTCCACAGCCTCCTCTTTTAGAACCCTAGGATGTCGGCCGTCAGGTCCAGGGGATTTGTCGGCTTTTAGTCCCATTAGTTTCTCAAGTACTTTTTCTCTACTGATATTAATGACTTTAAGTTCCTCGCTCTCAGTAGCCCCTTGGTTCCCCACTATTTTTGGTTTACTTTTTGTATCTTCTACTGTGAAGACAGATAAAAAATATTTATTTAAAGTCTCTGCCATTTCCTTGTTCCCCAATTTAATTTCTCCTGTCTCAGCCTCTAATGGACCAACACTTGCTTTTGCTACTCTCGTCCTTTTCACATACTTGTAGAAGCTCTTACAGTCTGTTTTTATATTTCTTGCTAATTTACTCTCATTCTATTTTCTCCCTTTTTGTCAATTGTTTGGTTTTGTAGCCATCTTTCCATCCATTCTGCTGCCTGGCCCTTCACTCCACACGGCCTGACCTTGGGCATCTTGTAGACCGTACAAACTGTTATGGATAGCAAGCTGGTCACAAAACAGAAAACAGAGAGTAGGGGTTAGGAGTAGCTACTCAGACTGGCAAAAGGTGGGAAGTGGTGTTCCACGGGGATTGGTGCTGGGACCACTGTTGTTCACCATTTATTAAACGATTTGGACTCGGGAATCGGAAGTACAATTTCTAAATTTGTCGATGACACCAAATTGGGAGGTAAAGTTAATACTGAGGAAAACTGGGACTAAATGTAAGAAGACATTAATAAACTTGCAGAACGGGCGTGTAATTGGCAAATGAATTTCAGTATCGATCAGTGTGAGGTGGTGTGTTTTGGTGGGAAGAATAAGGAGGCCACTCACTACTTGGAAAATAAGAGTTTAAATGGGGTAGAGAAGCAAAGGGATCTCTGGGTCCAGATACACAAATCACTAAAAGTAGCGACGCAGGTTAATCAGGCCATAAAAGAAGCAAACAATGGACTGGGGCTCATTTCTAGAGGAGCCGTCTGCTCCGTGCCCGGGAGCTCAGAACCATGGCAGAGAGCGGCTGGGACACATTTCATACACACCTCAAGAAAGGCCAAAGTACCGTTTGCCCCTCTCAGTGTGGCCCTGAAGGACTGTGTCCAGGCTGAAGTTCTGTTCCCGCCGTACGATCCTCCCCCAGATTGTCCTTTCTGAGCTCCAGCCAGGTGATGCTAAACACTCAGGTGGGAAAGACAAAAATCTACAACAATGTGTTTAACACAAAGCTGATTTATTTGACATATATCCAGAATATTAAACTCCAGCCCAGTTATCGGGGTTATTAACATCAGCAGAAACAAACCCCAACTGTCAGAATGAACATGGTTCAGTCCTGGATGTGATTAACAGCAGCAATAACAGCAGAATCCAACCCCTGCAGTCACTTGTGAACTCGCTGGTGTGTCAGCAGGTTGGATGACTGAGTGAATCCCTTCCCACACACGGAGCAGGTGAATGGCCTCTCCCCAGTGTGAACTCGCTGGTGTACAGTGAGTTCAGATGATCGCCTGAACCCAGACCCACAGTGAGAGCACCTGAACGATCTCTTGTCAGTGTGAACACGTTGATGGCATGTCAGTTCCCCGGAACTTTTATAGCACTTCCCACATTCCAGGCATTTAAATGGTCTCTCCCCAGTGTGAACTCGCTGATGATTCAGCAGGGTAGATGACTGAGTGAATCCCTTCCCACACTCAGGGCAGGTGAACGGCCTCTCCCCAGTGTGAACTCGCTGGTGTGTTAGCAGCTGGGATGACAGAGTGAATCCCTTCCCACACTCAGGGCAGGTGAATGGCCTCTCCCCAGTGTGAACTTGCTGGTGTGTCAGCAGGTGGGATGACTGAGTGAATCCCTTCCCACACTCAGGGCAGGTGAACGGCCTCTCCCCAGTGTGAACTCGCTGGTGTGTCAGCAGGTGGGATGAACGAGTGAATCCCTTCCCACACTCAGAGCAGGTGAACGGCCTCTCCCCGGTGTGAGCTCGCTGGTGTGTTAGAAGGTCGGATGAATTAGTGAATCTCATCCCACACTCAGAGCAGGTGAAGGTCCTCTCCCCAGTGTGAACTCGCTGGTGTTTCAGCAGGGTGGATGACTGAGTGAATCCCTTCCCACACACGGAGCAGGTGAACGGCCTCTCCCCAGTGTGAGTGCGTTGGTGTACAGTGAGTTCAGATGATCGCCTGAACCCAGTCCCGCAGTGAGAGCACCTGAACGGTCTCTCCCCAGTGTGAACACGTTGATGGCATGTCAGTTCCCCGGAACTTTTATAGCACTTCCCACAGTCCGGGCATTTAAAAGGTCTCTCCTCAGTGTGAACTCGCTGGTGACTCAGCAGGTTGGATGACTGAGTGAATCCTTTCCCACACTCGGAGCAGGTGAACGGCCTCTCCCCAGTGTGAACTCGCTGGTGATTCAGCAGGTTGGATGACTGAGTGAATCCCTTCCCACACACAGAGCAGGTGAAGGGCCTCTCCTCAGTGTGAACTCGCTGGTGACTCAGCAGGTTGGATGACTGAGTGAATCCCTTCCCACACATGGAGCAGGTGAATGATCTCTCCCCAGTGTGAACTCGCTGGTGTCTCAGTAGGTGGGATGAATTAGTGAATCCCTTCCCACACTCAGAGCAGGTGAACGGTCTCTCCCCGGTGTGAATGCGCTTGTGACTCGACAGGCCAGAGGATCGGCTGAAGCCTCGACCACACACAGAACACGTGTACGGTTTCTCCCCATTGTGAACGGTGCTTTTTGCTTCCATATTCAACGGCCGATGATATTCAGATCCGATGAATTGAGTGACTCTGTCAGATCTTGACATGATGTTTGGTTTGAGCTTACCGTCTGTAAATCCTCCCCTTCTAATACCCTGTAAAATGAATTTAAAACAGGGAGCGTGAGAGAGAACCCACTAAAGAGGCAGGTTGTGAAATTGAGTTTAATGAATCTGGTAATTTGTGGGGCCTGCACCAGAAAAAAGTGACCATGAAAGCTGCTGGATTGTCGTAAAAACCCAACTGGTTCACTGATGTACTTCAGGGAAGGGAATCCACCACCTGGACTGGGCCTACACATGACTCTAGCCTCTATGGGAGGAGAGAGAGAGAGAGAATGGAGTGGGGGGGAGTCGGGGGGGGGGGGGGGGGCGAAGGAGATGGACTTTATACATCTGCAACTCGACCAGAACTTTGACAGAACCTCCAAAACCCGAGACCTCCACCACCTAGAAGGACAAAGGCAGAAGGTGCAGGGGAACACCATCATCTCCAAGTTCCCCTCCTAGTCCCAAACCGTCCTGACTTGGACATATATCGCTGTTGCTACATCATCGCTGGGTGAAAATCCTGGAACTCCTTACACAACTGCACTGTGGGAATACCTTCACCACACGGACTGCAGCGGTTCAAGAAGAAGGCCCACCATCACCTTCTCAATGGGAAGCTGGGGACTGGCAAAATATGCTGGCCTTGCTAGTGACACCCACATCCCACGAATGAATTAGAACAAATTTGTATATGTAAAATAGATTAAAAGCCTGTACAGAAATACTTGTTCCTAAAACAATAGTCTTTTACATTGTAGGGACAGTGTCTGTTTAACAACCTAATCTCCCCTGGAATCCACCTCCCTTGACAGTCCCACATTGGAAATTGTTGGGCCCTCCTGGGCTCAGAAGTACTGGGAGTTAAACCCAGCAGCTTCTCCTCCATCTCCACTCCAGCTCAAACTGAAGCAACAAAAAGACCTACACAGGCGGCCAGGGACCGACCTTCCGTCAGCCTGCAATAAAACTCTTCCCGACAGCCGCTGACTAATGGCGGCCGCAGCACCCACAATTCCCTGCGCCCCAGAAACCGCTCTATCCAAGCGCCTGATCTCCCCGCTGAGAGCGCGCATGCTCCCCGGGGCCGCGGGCCATGCTGGGAGCCTGGCTCCTGTCCTTTGTCCCGAGTTGGACTCGGTGGAACCGGCTGAAGAAACCGGGAAGCGGCGGCTCGGATGGGGGAGGCGCTGCACCCTGGGTTTCCTGGTGCCAGGGCCCTGGCCGCACGTCCGCCGGGCCCGGCCGCTCTGATTCTGATTGAGTTTTTGATGAGGTAACAGAGAGGGTTGATGAGGGCAATGCGGTTGACGTGGTGTACCTGGATTTCCAAAAGGCATTTGACAAGTGCCACATAATAGGCTTGCCAGCAAAGTTGAAGCCCATGGAATAAAAGGGACAATGGCAGCATGGATACGAAAATGGCTAAGTGACAGAAAACAGAGAATAGTGGTGAACAGTTGTTTTTTCGGACTGGAGGAAGTCATCAGTGGTGTTCCCCAGGGGTCGGTACTCGGACCACTGCTTTTCTTGATATATATTAATGACTTAGACTTGGGTGTACAGAGCACAATTTCAAAATTTGCAGATGACACAAAACTTGGAAGTATAGTGAACATTGGGAGGATAGTGATAGACTTCAAGAGGACAGACAGGCTGGTGGAATGGGCGGACACGTGGCAGATGAAATTTAATGCAGAAAAGTGCGAAGTGATACATTTTGGTAGGAAGAACGAGGAGAGGCAATATAAACTAAAGGGTACAATTCTAAAGTGGGTGCATGAACAGAGAGACCTGGGGGTATATGTGCACAAATCATTGAAGGTGGCAGGGCAGGTTGAGAAAGTGGTTAAAAAAGCATGCGGGATCCTGGGCTTTATAAAGAGAGGCATAGAGTCCAAAAGCAAAGAAGTTATGATGAACCTTTATAAAACACTGGTTCGGCCTCAACTGCAGCATTGTGTCCAATTCTGGGCACTGCACTTTATGAAGGATGTGAAGGCCTTAGAGATGGTGCAGAATAGATTTACAAGAATGCTTCCAGGGATGAGGGACTTCAGTTATGTGGTTAGACTGGAGAAGCTGGGGTTGTTCTCCTTGGAGCAGAGAAGGTTGAGAGGAGATTTGATAGAGGTGTTCAAAATCATGAGGGTTCTGGACAGAGTAGATAGAGAGAAACTGTTCCCATTGGCGGAAGGGTCGAGGACCAGAGGACACAGATTTAAGGTGATTGGCAGAAGAACCAAAGGCGACATGAGGAAAAACTTTTTTATGTAGCGAGTGGTTAGGATCTGGAATTCACTGCCTGAAAGGGTGGTGGAGGCAGATTCAATCACGGCTTTCAAACGGGAATTGGATAAGTACCTGAAGGAAATAAATTTGCAGGGCTACGGAGAAAGGGCGGGGGAGTGGGACTAGCTGAAGTGATCTTGCAGAGAGCCGGCACGGGCTCGACGGGCTGAATGGCCTCCTTCTGTGCTGTAATCATTCTATGATTCTATAAAATATTAGAAAGTTTGTTCCACAGAAGCACGAGGTTTATCTGTTTTCATTGATGAATTTAAAAAGTCTCGATTAAAACCTGAGCCAGTGTGTTGTGAGACAAAGAGCCTTGTGTCCAATAAGGGGAATAAAGGCCCACAGCCTCCCCGGGCCCTGAACAAGGGACTGGAGATAACAACAGAAAACGCTGGAAAAACTCAGCAGGCCAGGCAGCATCCGTGGAGAGAGAAAGAGAGTTGACGTTTCAGGTCGATGACCTTTCATCAGAACTGGACTGGAGAAACTCGCTGCCCCGCGGATCAGACAATCAGCCGGCGCTAGTCCCGCCCCTCGCGCTCCCCGATTGGTTGGAGGACCCGCCGCCGGCTCGCTCCTCCTGCCCCGCCCCATTCGCTCCCTATTGGTCGGAAGCTCCCGTCAATCAGGCCGTGGTCCCGGATCACGTGTCCCCGATGAGATCACGTGCTCCATCCAACTGACGCCGCTCGGTCCGGGGCCTCGCGAACTCTCAGGTTTTTCTATTTCTCTTTATTCTCTCCCGATCCACCCCTCCCCCCCACCCCGCGCGATTCTCCACCCAATCGGAGCGGAGAAAACTCACTTTGCGTCACCGATCGCGACTCTGTAACCGACACCAAGCCCTTTCCCCGGAATGCGCCGCCTCCGTCCGACAGGAATCCGAGTGCGCAGGCGCAGCTCCAAGTGGGGGAGGGGGTTGGTCCCCTCTGGGCATGCGCAGTTATTGCCCTTGGTGACCGGGAGGGGTCGCTGTGCCGGACGCGGCACAAACCGCCGTCCCGCGTGCGCATGTGCGGACACTCGTCTGTCCATCAGCCAGAAGAGGTCGCTGGTGAGACCAGTGAAGAAAGAAAGACTTGCATTTCTATAGCGCCTTTCACCACCACCGGACGTCCCAAAGTGCTTTACAGCCAATGAAGTACTTTTGAAGTGTAGTCACTGTTGTAATCTAGGAAACGCGGCAGTCGATTAGCGCACAGCAAGCTCCCACAAACAGCAATGTGATAATGACCAGATAATCTATCTTTTTGTTAACTCTGTTTCTCTCTCTACGGATGCTGCCTGGCCTGCTGAGTGTTTCCAGCATTTTCTGTTGTTATTTCAGATTTCCAGCATCCGCAGTATTTTGCTATTATCCTTTTGTTATGTTGATTGATGGGATAAACATTGGCTCGGACACCGGGGATAATCCCCTGCTCTTTCCCACATTACAGCAGTGACTACACCTCAAAAGTACTTCAATGGCTGTAAAGCACTTCAAGACGTCTGGTGGTCATGAAAGCACTGTATAAATGCAAGTCTTTCTTTCTCGAAATAGTGCCATGGGATCTTTTACATCCACCTGAGAGAGCAGACAGGGTCTCAGTTTAATGTCTCATCCGAAAGACGCCACCTCTGACAGTGCCTCAGTACTGCACTGGAGTGTCAGCCTGGATTTTTGTGTTCAAGTCTCTGGAGTGGGACTTGAACTGACAACCTATGCCTCAGAGGCGAGAGTGCTATCAACTGTCATCTTCCAAAATTCTATAGATGTTGCGGCTCCGCATGCGCGCCCGATGTTCCAACCGCAGGGTTTTGTGCGCTGAGCATGCGCGTTGTGGACCGATTGGGACGGGCGATTGTGGAGCAGAAGGGAGAGCGCGGGGGCCATGAGCACATGGGCGGGCCTCAGAGTCAACAGAGCGCTTTGTGGAGCGGGCTTGTGGGTATTACAGCCGCCATTACTGCTGATCCTTTCAACCAACCTGTGCAGCAGCTGGAGCCTGAAAATCAGCTTCACTGCCCCTAGGTTCGGAAAGGGGAAAATTAAACAACATTTTGCCTCTGATCCTTTTCTGAACTTGATTTACAGGGTTATAGAAGTGGAGCAGTTACAGGCGGGAAGCTCAGACCAAACATCCCGTCAAGATCTGACAGAGTCGCTCGATTCATCCGGACCTGAATATCATCGGCCTTTGCACATGGAAGGAGAAAGCAGCGATCGCAGCGATGACAAACCGCACACGTGTTCGGTGTGTGGACGCGGATTCAGCCGATCGCCTGACCTGGCGAGACACGTGCACCGTCACACCGGGGAGAAACTGGGTAAAGGTGGGGACGGTGGGAAGGGATTCAGTTCCCCGTCTGCAATAGAAGTTCAATGGCGCAGTCACACCAGGGACAGTCCGTTCACCTGCTCCGTGTGTGGAAAGGGATTTGTTTCTTCATCCCACCTGCAAACACACCAGCGAGTTCACACTGACGAGAGACCGTTTCAGTGTTCTGACTGTGGGAAGAGCTTTAAAAGCTCCGGGGATCTGAAGGGACACCAGCGAGTTCACACTAACGAGAGACCCTTTAAATGTTCTGAGTGTGGAAAGAGTTTTAAAAGCTCCTGGGAGCTCAAGCAACACCAGCAAGTTCACACTGGGGAGAGGCCGTTCACCTGCTCCGAGTGTGGGAAGGGATTCACTCAGTCATCCAACCTGCAGAGACACCAGCGCCTCCACACTGGGGAGAGGACATTCATCTGCTCCGAATGTGGGAAGGGATTCACTCAGTCATCCAACCTGCAGACACACCAGCTTGTTCACACTGACGAGAGATCCTTTAAATGTTCTGACTGTGGGAAGAGCTTTAAAAGCTCCGGGGAGCTCAAGCAACACCAGCAAGTTCACACTAACGAGAGACCCTTTAAATGTTCTGACTGTGGGAAAAGCTTTAAAAGCTCCCGGGAGCTGAAGAGACACCAACACCAACACACTGGGGAGAGGCCGTTCACCTGCTCTGTGTGTGGGAAGGGATTCACTCAGTCCTCCAACCTGCTGGCACACCAGCTTGTTCACACTGGAGAGAAGACCCTTTAAATGTTCTGACTGTGGGAAGAGCTTTAAAAGCTCCGGAGATCTGAAGAGACACCGGCTCCTCCACACTGGGGAGAGGCCGTTCACCTGCTCCGAGTGTGGGAAGGGATTCACTCAGTCATCCACCCTCCTGTCACACCAGCTTGTTCACACTGACGAGAGACCCTTTAAATGTTCTGACTGTGGGAAGAGCTTTAAAAGCTCTAAGAGCCTTAAGAGACACCAGCGTCTTCACACTGATCATAGAATCTAACAGCACAGAAGGAGGTGATTCGGCCCATCGTGTCTGTGCCGGCTCTTTGAAAGAGCTGTCCAATTTAGTCCCAAACCCCAGCTTTATCCCCAGAACTCTGCAAACTAGTCCTCTTCAAGTACACGTCCAATCACCGTTTGAAAGTTCCTGTGGAACCTGATTCCAGCATCCTTTCAGATGGTGCGTTCCAGATCTTAACAACCCTCTGTGTGAAAACAATTCTCCTCATTCACCTCTAGTTCTTTTAGCAACTATTTTAAATCTGTGACCTTTGGTTACCGACCCACTTGCCAGAGTGAACAGTTTCTCCCTACTTGCTCGATCAAAACCCCTCATCATTTTGAATATCTCTATTAGGTCTCTTAACCTTCTCTGCTATAAGGGGAACAATCCCAGCTTCTCCAATCTCTCCACAACTGAAGTCCCTCATCCCTGGTACCATCCTGGTCAACCTCCTCTGCACCCTCTCCAAGGCCTTGACATCCTTCCTAAAGTGTGGTGCCCAGAACTGTACACAAGACTCCAGCTGAGGCCAAAACCCTGCAGCAACACAAAGCCCTGGTTAGACCACACCTGGAGTACTGTGAGCAGTTCTGGGCATCACACCTTAGGAAGGATATATTGGCCTTGGAGGGAGTGCAGCGCAGGTTTACCAGAATGATACCCGGACTTCAAGGGTTAAGTTACGGGGAGAGATTACACAAATTAGGGTTGTATTCCCTAGAATTTAGAAGGTTAAGGTGTGATCTGATCGAAGTTTTCAGGATATTAAGGGGAACAGATAGGGTAGATAGAGAGAAACTATTTCCGCTGGTTGGGGATTCTAGGACTCGGGGGCATAGTCTAAAAATTAGAGCCAGACCTTTCAGGAGTGAAATTAGGAAACACTTCTACACACAAAGGGTGGTAGAAGTTTGGAACTCTCTTCCGCAAACGGCAATTGATGCGAGATCAATTGTTAATTTTAAATCTGAGATTGATAGGTTTTTGTTACCCAAAGGTATTAAGGGATATGGGCCAAAGGCGGGTGTATGGAGTTAGGTCACAGATCAGCCATGATCTCATTGAATGGCGGAACAGGCTCGAGGGGCTGAATGGCCTCCTCCTGTCCTATGTTCCTAACTAGTGATTTGTAAAGGTTTAGTGTAACTTCCTTGTTTTTGTATTCAATGGCCCTATTTACAAAGCCAAGTATCCCATACGCTTTCTGAACCGCCTCACCAACTTGCCGTGGCACTTTCAAAGATTTGTGAATATGGACCCCCAGGTCCCTCTGCTCTTGCACCCCCTCAAAATAGTCCCATTTAGATTATACGGCCTCTCCCTGTTGTTCCTCCCAAAGTGCATCACTTCACACTTATCCTCATTTAATTTCATCTGCCTTGTGTCTGCTCATTTCACAGTCTGTCTCTGTCCTTCTGAAGTCTGCTACTACTATGCTCACTATTTACTACGTTGCCAAGTTTTGTATCATCTGTAAACTTCAAACTTGTCCACCTATACCCAAGTCCAGGTCAGTTATATATAACAAGAAAAGCAATGGTCCTAATCCCGACCCCTGGGGGAACCCACTGCATACTTCCCTCCAGTCAGAAAAACATCCCTCAGCACTGCTCACTGCCTCCTCTCCCTTAGCCAATTATATACCCAAATTACCATCAGCCCTTTCATTCCCTGTGCTTCTATTTCCGAGTAAGTCTCTTATGTGGTACTTTATCAAATGCCTTTTGAAAGTCCATATAAACAACATCTACTGCACTACCTTCATCAACCCTCTGTTACTTCATCAAAGAACTCAATCAGGTTAGTCCCATATCCAAGGAGGATTGAAAGATTGTGGTCAGAGCTTCTACTATCTCCACCCTAGCCTCCCTCAGCAATCTAGGATGCATTCCATCTGGACCGGGTGACTTGTTAACTTTGAGTGATGACAACCTATTTAGCACCTTCTTTCTATCTATTTTTATCCTATCCAATTTCTCTACTCCCCCCTCCTCTAATGCGACATTAACTTCATCCTCTTCTTTTGTGAAGACAGATGCTAAGTACTCATTCAGTACCTCAGCCATGCCCTCTGCCTCCGTATGATGAGCTCCTATTTGGTCCCTAATCGGCCCCACCATTCCTTTAACTATCCTTTAACTATCTTTTGATATGTTTATAAAAGATTTTTGGGTTCCCTTTTACGTTACCCACTAATCTTTTCTCGTATTCTCTCCCTTGTGTCAGCTGTGGCTCAGTGGGTAGCACACTCACCTCTGAGTCAGAAGGTTGTGGGTTCTAGTCCCACTCCAGGGACTTGAGCACATAAAGCTAGGCTGACACTCCAGTGCAGTGCTGAGGGAGTGCTGCACTGTTGGAGGTGCTGTCTTTCTGATGAGACTTTAAACTGAGGCCCCGTCTGCTCTCTCAGGTGGATGTAAAAGATCCCATGGCACTATTTTGAAGAAGAGTAGGGGAGTTATCCCCGGTGTCCTGGCCAATATTTATCCCTCAACCAACACAACAAAAACAGATTATCTGGTTATTATCACATTGCTGTTTGTGGGAGCTTGCTGAGCGCAAATTGGCTGCCGTGTTTCCCACATTACAACAGTGACTACACTCAAAAGTACTTCATTGGCTGTAAAGAGCTTTGAGATGTCCGGTGGTCGTGAAAGGCGCTATATAAATGCAAGTCTTTCTTTCATATATCCTTTTTCAATTTCCCCCCACTCTCTGTATTCTCCTGGTTTTTGACTGTATTCTGTACCTGACATTTGTCGTAAACCTCCTTTTTCTGTTTTATTCTAACCTCTATATCCTTTGTCATCCAGGGAGCTCGAGCTTTGGACGCCCCATCTTTCCTCCTTATGGGAATATGCTTGGTTTGTACCCGGTGTCAAATTTTGTTTTATAACGCTCCCGTGAAGCGCGTTGGGACATTTTACTACATTAAAGACGTTATATAAATACAAATCATTGTTATTGTCTGAAACTAACAAATTCCACAGAGGAAAAATAACAGTACTTTTACTCCCAAATATTAAATATTTTGTTCCACGAGGTTTAATTGCCTTTATTCATGAATTTAAAAAGTGTCTATTAAAATCTGAGCCAGTGTGTTGTGAGACAAAGAGCCTTGTGTCCAATAAGGGGAATAAAGGCCCACAGCCTCCCCTGGCCCCGGGCCCTGAACAAGGGACTGGAGAAACTCGCTGCCCCGCGGATCAGACAATCAGCCGGCGCTAGTCCCGCCCCTCGGGCTCCCCGATTGGTTGGAGGACCCGCTGCCGGCTCGCTCCTCCAGCCCCGCCCCGCTCGCTCCCTATTGGTCGGAAGCTCCTGCCAATCAGGCCCAGGTCACGTGTCGCCGAGGAGATCACGTGCTCCGTCCAACTGACTCCGCTCGCTCCGGGGCTTCAGGTTTGAAGGTCAAGCCCCGCCCCTCACACACTCCGATTGGTTGGAGGACCCGCCGCCCGCTCGGTCCTCCAGGCCCGCCCCTCTCTTCCTATTGGTCCGAGCTCCCGTCAATCACCCGGGCAGTGTGAGCTGAGCATGCGCGGACCTTGGCAGCAGCCGCTGACACATCAGGTGAGAGAGCTCAGGGAGCGGGTTAATGAATCCCGGGGGGACGCGGGCTGCACACACCCCGAGTGCGGCCCCAGGCCCCATTATTAAAACACTCAACATTATCCGCTTCACAAACACCTGGGGTGGGCCTCAGGCCCCGAACAAGAGCCTCCGGGCCGGGCGTTTGCCCCGAGCGGGGCGGCAGCTGCGGGGCTTTCTCCCGGTGACAGGCCCGGGTTAACGGCCGCCATCTTGACAGGCTCAGGGGGCAGCAGGGCGCATGCGCGGCCCCCTTGGCCAGGAACCAGGAGGAGAGAATCTTGTCAATTTCTTCCCTCACCTCCCCTTTCAGCATTCCGCAGGGACCGCTCCCTCCGAGACACCCTAGACCACTCCTCTATCACCCCCAGCACCCCTTCCCTCTCGCCCGGCACCTTCGGGAGATGCAACACCTGCCCTTATACATCCCCCCTTCCCACTGTCCAGGGCCCCAAACACCCCTTCCAGGTGAAACAGCGATTTACTTGTACTTCTTGCAATCTAGTATACTGTATTCGCTGCTCACGATGCGGTCTCCTCTACATTGGGGAGACCAAACGCAGATTGGGTGACCGCGTTGCGGAACACCTCCGTTCAGTCCGTAAGGGTGACCCCGAGCTTCCGGTCGCCTGTCATTTTAATTCACCTCTCCACGCCCACTCAGACCTCACCGTCCTCGGCCTCTTGCATTGTTCCACAGAAGCGCAGCGTAAGCTCGAGGAACAGCACCTCATCTTCTGATTAGGCACTTTACAGCCTTCCAGACTCAATATCGAGTTCAACAATTTCAGATCATAACCTCGGCCCCTACCACACATATATATATATATATATACATTTTATCCACCCTTTTGGTTTGTGCCTTTTCCCTCTCTCCCCCCACGGCAGCTGTCTCTCATTCTACCAGCATTTCACACTTCACACTTCTACCCACCTTTTGTTTCTTAACCTGTCCCATTACCATCTCGTCTTGCCTTGAGCATCTCTTAATGTCTCTACTTACCATAGACCTCCCCTTTTGTTCTTTTATTCCTCCCCCCAGCCTCCCCCGTGCTTTTTTATCTGTTTCATTTCCTGCTCTTTTCTCAGTTCTGACGAAGGGTCTTCGACCTGAAACGTTAACTCTGTTTCTCTCTCCACGGATGTTGCCTGGCCTGCTGAGTTTTTCCAGCGTTTTCTGTTGTTGTCAATTTTTATCCTGGACTCACAGTGATGACTTTTGTAAACTCCTTTTACAGGCTGTGAGAAGGGCAGCATTTACACACCGCAAACTCAAACCAAACATCACATCAAGATCTGACAGAGTCACTCCATTCATCAGGACCTGAATATCATCGGCATCTGAATGTGGAAGGAGAAATGTTTGTCTGTTCTGTCTGTGGGAAAAGATTTCAAACAATAGTGTGACTGGAAAAGCACCGAGACACACACCCGAGTGAGAGTATTCCAGTGCACTGACTGTGGAAAGAGCTTTAACCAGTTACACAGCCTGAAAAAACATCGTACCGTTCACAGCGGGGAGAAACCGTACACGTATGGACGAGGCTTCAACTGATCATCCAACCTGGAGAGACACAAGGACACCCGCACCATGGAGAAACCGTGGAAGTGTGGAGACTGTGGAAAGGGATTCAAATACCCGTCCCAACTGGAAACTCATTATTACAGTCACACTGGGGAGAGACCGTTCACTTGCTCTGTGTGTGGGAAGGGATTCACTAAATCATCCGGCCTTGTGACACACCAGCGAATTCACACCGGGGAGAGGCCGTTCAGCTGCTCCGTGTGTGAGAAGGGATTCACAGAGTTCTCCAAGCTCCAGACACACCAACTTGTTCACACTGATAACAGACCTTTTCAGTGTTCTGACTGTGAGAACAAGTATAAAAGCAAAAATGATCTGCTGACACATCAACGCACTCACTCTGGGGAGAGGCCGTTCACCTGCTCCGTGTGTGGGAAGAGATTCTCTTGGTCATCCAACTTGCTGAGACACCGACTTGTTCACAGTGACAAGAGACCTTTTAATTGTTCTGTCTGCGGGAAGACCTTTAAAACCACAAAGGATCTGCTGACACACCAACTGGTTCACACTGATGAGAGACCTTTTAAATGTTCTGTCTGTGAGAAAACCTTTAAAAGCACAAGGGATCTGCTGACACACCAACGCACTCACACTGGGGATAGGCCGTTCACCTGCTCCGTGTGTGGGAAGAGATTCACCCGTTCATCCGACCAGCTAAAACATCAGCGAGTTCACATGTGACTGCAGGGCTTGGATTCTGCTGTTATTGCTGCTGTTAATCACATCCAGGACTGAACCATGTTCATTCTGACAGTTGGGTTTCATTTCTGCTGATCTTAAACAGTTACAGGGGTTCTTATTATTCTGGATAACCCGTCTGGGGTTTTACCTGCCAGCATAGGTCGAGAGGTGAATAACGTCTGACTCGCCGAACTGTCTTACAGTGAACCTAGTTTGGATCACCGCTTAATCTTCGATCTTCAGTGGAACACAAGCCGAGTCCATACAAACTGTCCTGATAATTTATCCCTTTTAGCCCCGGGATCATTCTGGTGAATCTGCGGTGCACCCTATCCAAGGCCAATATATCCTTCCTGAGGGGCCGTGCCCAGATCTGAATCCAGTGCTCCAGATCGGGTCCAACCAGAGCTCTGTCCAGCTGTAACATCACTTCCACCCCTTATTGGTTACTAGGTGCTGCTTGATGATTCTTTCCATCACTTTGATGATTGAGAGTAGGCTGACAGGACAGTAATTGGCCGGGTTGAATCTTCTACACTCCTCATTGACCAGGGCTGGTTGTCTACCTTGATGGTGATGGAGGAGTGAGGGCCACGAGTTTATAGATTTTGGTGGAATACAATTCTGCTACTGCTGTGGGCCCACAGGGCCTCATGGACACCCAGTTTTGAGCTGCTAGATCTGTTCTTAATATATCCCACTTAGCACGGTGGTAGTGCCACACGATACGATGGTGGGGGTCCTCAGTGTGTAGACAGTATTTGGTCTCCACAAGGACTGTGTAGTGGTCACTCCGACCAATACTGTCATAAACAGACAAATCTGCGACAGGTAGATTGCTGAGGACGAGGTCAAGTAGGTTATTCCCGCGTGTTGGTTCTCTCAGCAGCTGCCTGCGCTCAGAGTGTTTGTGATGGTTTAATGGTGGCCTCCATGACCCAGGGGGCCGCAAGCCCCGCCCCTCACACACTCCAATTCATTGGAGGACCGACCGCCCGCTCGGTCCTCCAGCCCCTCTTCCTATTGGTCCGGAGCTCCCGTCAATCACCCGGGCAGTGTGAGCTGAGCATGCGCGGGCGGCAGTGGCGACAGTGGGTGAGGCAGCAGGTGAGAGATGGGTGGAGGGAGCGGGTTAATAAACCCCGGGGGGGACGCGGGCTGCACACACCCCGAGTGCGGCCCCAGGCCCCATTATTAAAACACTCAACATTATCCGCTTCTCAAACACCCGGGGTGGGCCTCAGGCCCCGAACAAGAGCCTCCGAGCCGGGCGTTTGCCCCGAGCGGGGCGGCAGCTGCGGGGCTTTCTCCCGGTGACAGGCCCGGGTTAACGGCCGCCATCTTGACAGGCTCAGGGGGCAGCAGGGCGCATGCGCGGCCCCCTTGGCCAGGAACCAGGAGGAGAGAATCTTGTCAATTTCTATCCTGGACTCACAGTCATGTGTGATCTTTCCGCTTAATTCAGGGACTCTCATCAGAAATTAGTTCACAATAAAATTGTACATTTTACTTCAATCCTATATTGATCTTTGGTACAATTCAGTGTCTGAAAGGTTCCGCTGATTAACATCTCTAATTAGAAAGTGCTGATTAATCCTCGCTGACAATTCTTACTGACTTGCACATTACACATAGTGGCACCTCCATTATCCACCAGAAAGAAGGGGAATGGGAATTGGTGGAGAATCGAGAGTCCCCAAATGTTGCCCCTCCCGTCTGGTACAGCAATCCCCTCGGCGCGGGAATGGAGACAAGTCCAGTTATAGTAACGGGCTGAGTTTAATCTTTCTGGGCCTGTGGGTTGGTTTATATCAGACAGGAGGAGATTGGTGTCAGTGACAGTGGGATTGGTTTATATCAGACAGGAGGAGATTGGTGTCAGTGACTGGGGGTTGGTTTATATCAGACAGGAGGAGATTGGTGTCAGTGACTGTGGGGTTGGTTTATATCAGACAGGAGGAGATTGGTGTCAGTGACTGGGGGTTGGTTTATATCAGACAGGAGGAGATTGGTGTCACTGACTGTGGGGTTGGTTTATATCAGACAAACTAATCAAAGTTGGACAAAATGTATTTTTTGTATGTATATTTATGTATATATGTTTATGTACTTATGGATTTATATATATATTAAATAGTGTTATTCCTATATTAACGTCTGGGTAGGAATTTTTTTAAAATTCATTCCTGGGATGTGGGCGTCACTGGTAAGGCCAGCATTTATTGGCCATCCCGAGTTGC
The DNA here is from genome assembly GCA_030390025.1 of Squalus acanthias. Taxonomy (NCBI): domain Eukaryota; kingdom Metazoa; phylum Chordata; class Chondrichthyes; order Squaliformes; family Squalidae; genus Squalus; species Squalus acanthias. Next base: position 79,268 of record JASTWF010001431.1, read on the forward strand.
CCTTGAGAAGGTGGTGGTGAGCCGCCTTCTTGAACCGCTGCAGTCCGTGTGGTGAAGGTGCTCCCACAGTGCTGTTAGGGAGGGAGTTCCAGGATTTTGACCCAGTGACGATGAAGGATCGGCGATATATTTCCATGTCGGGATGGTGTGTGACTTGGAGGGGAGCTTGGAGGTGGTGGTGTTCCCCTGCGCCTGCTGCCCTCGTCCTTCGAGGTGGTGGAGGTGGCGGGTTTGGGAGGTGCTGCCGAAGAATCCTTGGCGAGTTGCTGCAGCGCCTCTTGTCGATCAGAGGGTCTCAACCGGGGTCCGTGAGAAGGTTTCAAGGGGTGGGCCCAGAAACTCTCTCCCTCTTTCATTCTTTCTCTCACAAGCAGCCCTCACACCGGGCGCCGGCTCAGTTCCCATTGAGAGCAGCCGCGGGGGAAGCGATGTGGGGCGCGATGGGGCGAAGGCTGCGGAAGCCGCCCCTCGCTCGCTGCCAATTCGCTTGATCCAGATTCCCATCATCTCCATCCAGCCTGTTGCCCCCATCTCCCCCCTTCCCCCCTACAAATCCAGGCTGGGGCTTTATTGGAGGGTGGGGCCATTCCCAATTCCAGGAGCCCAGCCCGTTGAACACCTTCTCCCACTGGAACAGGAGCAGTCAGCAGGCGCAGTTTGCGGGACCCGCAGCTCCAGCCGCCGCTCGCCCTCACACCAGGCGGCGCCACTGAGCAGGACAGCCCGCGGCCCCGGGGATTGGTCCCGTCAAACGTCAATCAAAGGCCAGCAGCCAATCCGCTTGGCCCAAGTCCCGCCTCCAACCGCCGTCCATTGTTGGGGCGAAATTCAAAGCGCCGCGAGCGGGAGCTCAAACTGTCAATCAAAGGCCCAGCCCCGCCCACTGCACCCTGCTCACTCTCCGATTGGCGGTTGCGGGAGGTGGGCGGGACCATAAAGGGCCAATCAGTGCACTCCCCGCCTCCGCCTGGGAGCTGGGCTTTGCTCAGGTGAGCAGATCACGTGGGCTGGAAGGAAGGCGGCCACAAGGCAGCTTGTGTCGTCACTGGGCCTCTTGTATTGGAGAATCAAGGAGGAGGGAGTTTCAAACATACTATTACCGCACTTAATCGGCAAATAACTATTTATTGCAAAAAATAAAGCACAGTGATTTGAAATGGAAAGACTTGCATTTATAGAGAGGCTTCTGTGATCTCAGGATGTCCCAAAGCGCTTTACAGACAATGAATACTTGTGTTGTGTTACAGGAGGTCCGGGGAATTGTTATAACACAGGAGGGGCCTCAGAGAACCCCTGATCTACACTGTCCCATCAAACACTCCCAGGGCAGGTACAGCACAGGTTAGATACAGAGTAAAGCTCCCTCTGCACTGTCCCATCAAACACTCCCGGGCAGGTACAGCACGGGTTAGATACAGAGTAAAGCTCCCTCTACACTGTCCCATCAAACACTCCCAGGGCAGGTACAGCACGGGTTAGATACAAAGTAAAGTTCCCTCTACACTGGCCCATCAAACACTCCCAGGGCAGATACAGGGGCGTGTTACCAATACCTCCCCTGGATACCAAGGCTAGGAGAGGCACGCTGGATGATATGGGGAGCTGGGACTTGTCCATGAGAGTAACCGAAGGTATGAGAACTGAAATAATGTAGGGTAATGATCGGGTGTTAGTCGTGGCTCAGTGGGAGCACTCTCTCTCTCTCTCTCGTCTCTGAGTCAGGAGGTTGTGGGATCAAGTCCACCTCCAGAGACTTGAGAACACAATCTAGGCCGACGCTCCAATGCAGTACTGAGGGAGCGCTGCACTGACAGAGGTGCCGTCTTTCGGACGAGACGTTCAAGCGAGGCCCCATCTGCCGTCTCAAGTCGACGTAAAAGATCCCATGATGTTATTTTGAAGAGCAGGGGAGTTCTCCCTGGAGTCCTGGCCAACATTTCTCCCTGAACCAACATCACTAAAACAGATCATCTGGTCATTATCACAGTGCTGTCTGTGGGAGCTTGCTGTGCGCAAATTGGCTGCTGCATTTCCTACATTACAACAGTGACTGCTCTTCAAAAGTACTTCATTGGCTGTAAAGCGCTTTGGGATGTCCTGCAGTTGTGAAAGGTGCTGTATGAATACAAGTCTTTCTTTAACAAAGGAGAAAAGGCCCAAAAATGGAACAGTCGGTAACAGGACATCAATTAGTCTCCTCTTATCTTAGAGACGTCAAGGACTCGATACAAAGTGTGTTTGAAACAAAGCAGATTTATTTGACTTATATCCAGAATATTAAACTCCAGCCCAATTAGAGGGTTATTAACATCAGCAGAAACAAATAGATTCAATCCAGCCCGCTGAGGCTGAACATCCGCCGCCCCCGACCCCAGCCTGACCCCACCCCACGTAATGTCAGGAGGCGGGTCACTGTTTCCGAGGCAGCAGGGGAGTCACAACCACAAACAGAGACGGGCAAATGGAATCTGCCGTTTGCTGCATCAATGTGTCTGGCTCTGTTCCATGGAGGAGCCGGCAGATTTCCAGTTTCACCCACCCTCCGCTTGTTTTACACCCCGCCCGATTTCACTTTCCACTGAAATCATTGGAGAGCAAAATCAGGGAAGGTGTAAAACGGGCAGGAAATTCAATCCCGTCAGGTTGGGGAGGTTCAAATTACCCCCAGCATATCTGAACTAGAAGGACAACTACTAAAAAATGGACAAAAGGACAATAAAATAACGATGGAAACAGCCTGAGCAGTTCCGCAGCAACATGAATCCCCAAATGGGAAGCTTTCTGCTTTTTAACCTCGTACACTATTTATCGACAAAGTACATCTCGAATTATCATCAACAGCAAGCTGCAATATCACTTATTGGAATATGATTGTTTGACTAAGTAAGAGTTTAGCCAAAGAACTACCTGCAGTTATTTTACAAATATAGTATTTTCTTACTTTAAGCAAACCCTTTGAAGTTTTCTTATGCCTTTTACTTTTTGTTGTGTGTGTTTTTTTCTCTTTAGGTCCCTGCACACAACCAAAGCATTCTCAGCTGAGGGAACAGGTGGGCAGCTTGCTCTGACCCTGCCGTTCTACTGTGACCCGTGGGCTCACACCCTCCAAATGTACTTCCTTGTGGGGACAGGCTCACTTTCTGTTGACCCCCCTCTTTCTTCCCGACAGTCCAGTGGAGATTAAGGATTTGCAGTGTGAGGGAGAATGGGCATAAACCCACATCCCACCATTCTTTGGTGCCATTTGTTGAGCTGGCATGCTGTGCCCGTCTCCGTTAATGACTTCTGATGTTCTTCAGTTTTTTGAAGCAGAAACAGTGTCCACAAAGAGCTACTTGTGCTTCAAAAGACTCGAGCCGCTCGGCCAAACAGCCACGTGGACTTTCAGTCCAACATATCATCGATCGATCGATCACTCATTTCATTCATTTAGTAACGGCAGATTTTACTATCTTACACCACATTCTGTGTATTTAAGATAGTATCTGAGGGACTATCTGAATTGATGTTGATAAATTATTGGGAGGGTAGAAGTGGTGCGATGCTCAACACTAAGAGTCGGACTGTTTCCGATTCACCAATTGAACACTTTGCTCTCACCAACGTGCCGCGGTCCCTTTAAATGTGCTGCGCGGTTTCTCTCCCAGCGGCAGGAGCTGGTGAGCGGCCTGGCGCGGGGGCCTCGCCATTGCTGCGCCAACCGTGCAGCCGCGCACCTCAGGGGCAACATTGGTGTGCGGCCCTCAACAGCTCACCACAACTTGTTAAGTGGCCCTCCAGCCCAAATCATTGCCCAGCCCTGCCCGAAACCATCTTTAACGGATTCTGACTCCTGACGGAGCTGGGAAAGATTTTCCATTTTTACCACAATTGACACCATCTTCTTTTCCAAAGATCGCTGAGCTTCTCTAATGGCACTTTTGTCTCCCTCAACTGTGGGTGATATTTCTCTCTATTTCCTTAAACTGAATTCCTCTTGATCTCAACTGGTTCAATGTAAGAAGTTCAGGGAGTCAGGCATCATTCACACCCTAGACCTACGCTGGCCGGTGAACCCCAGTATTTCTTCAGTAAGGATTCCTCTGGTTCCTCGCCATATATTTGTCAGGATACCG
>JASTWF010001432.1:0-36602 GCA_030390025.1 Squalus acanthias
TTACAGAGCCGTCCATCAATAGGTTTATCATCGATGCAGCTCTTCAGATTTCAAACTAAATTGGAAATGGGAAATTGCACGGAGCGAAAGTTGCTGGAAAGACACAGCTCGTCTGTGAGGCACCTGACAGAGAGGCCAGCGCTTCAGGTATGGAGACTGTGCTGTCAATCGTTCTCCACTCCAAACATTACCTGTCCCACCTTCCACCCTCCGTCAACTTCAGCACATCCAACACTCTGCCGCCCGTGTCCTAACGAGCATCAAGTCCCGTTCACCCATCACCCCCTGTGCTCACTGACCTACACTGGCTCCCGGTCCGGCAACGCCTCGATTCTCATCCTCATGTTCAAAACCCTCTATGGCCTCGCCCCCCCCCCCGCCTAACTCTGTAACCTCCTCCAGCCCTACAACCCTCCGAGATCCTCACACAAAGGGTAGTGGAAATCTGGAACTCTCCCCCGCAAAAGGCCGAGGATGCTGGTGGGCAATTGGAACTTTTAAGCCTGAGAGTGATAGATTTTCATTCGGCAAGGGTATTAAGGGTTACAGAACCAAGGCGGGTAGATGGAGTTTAGGAGATTTACCAGAATGGTGGCAGGGAGGAGGGGTTTCAGTTATGTGGAGAGACCAGAGAAGCTGGAATTGTTCTCCATCAAGCAGAGAAGGTTAAGGGGAGATTTAATAGAGGTGTTCAAAATCATGAGGGGTTTTGATCGAGTAAATAAGGAGCAACTGTTTCCAGTGGCAGGAGGGTCGGTAACCAGAGGACACAGATTGAAGGTAATTGGCAAAAGAGCCAGAGGGAGATGAGGAGAATTTTTTTTACACAGCGAGTTGTTGTGATCTGGAATGCGCTGCCTGAAAGGGCGGTGGAAGCAGATTCAATAGTAACATTCAAAAGGGAATTGGAGAAATACTTGAAGGGCTGTGGGGAAAGAGCAGGGAGTGGGACTAATTGGAGAGCTCTTTCAAAGAGCCGGCACAGGCACGATGGGCTGAATGGCCTCCTCCTGTGCTGTGAGATTCTCTGATTCTTTGTAACTTTCAGTGTCTAATAGTGAAGAGTGTCCACTCGGAGCCAGGGTAGAAGAACAAGGCGTGTAGCGTGGAACCGCGGCTCAGTGAGCGGTGATGCCCGCAGGCGGGGAGAGCATTGCGCAAAGATCCGCTGGAGAAATGCTGGCCATAGGAAAAAAAAACACTTCCGATAATCAGCATGGCAAGGCGCCAAAGTCAGATTGCTCCAAACTTGAAAAGAATCAGTCTCTCCGCCAGAGATGGTTTCTTAAAAAGTAAAACCATCGCAATGTCTTCGGTTTAATGTAATTTTCCGTTTTTCTGGATGGTGGGGCGGTGGGGGGAAATGGAGGGAGAGGGGCTGCTAAAATCGCCAGAGGAGGACTGGCTTTGGGTTAATGAGTCTGACTGCCTGAAGGAATCGCAATAAAATGCCTTTCAGCTGAATGGTAGCTTCCTGTCCTGTTGCAGTTTTCTTTTTAGTTCCTTCAGATTCTGTACTTGTTAACTCCTTCAAACCAGCCTCCTGATAATGCCATCGATTCCTCCTGCTTCAACCTCCAAATCCACCTGCCGTTGATAATGGTGAGGGGCTGCAGCTATCAATTGGCATTGAGCAGCTGGTCACCAGAACCAGAGGACACAGATTTAAGGTGATTGGCAGAAGAACCAAAGGCGACATGAGGAAAAACTTTTTCACGCAGCGAGTGGTTAGGATCTGGAATGCGCTGCCTGAGAGGGTGGTGGAGGCAGACTCAATCCGGCTTTCAAAAGGGAATTGGATAAATACCTGAAAGAAAATAATTTGCAGGGCTACGGGGAAAGGGCGGGGGGGGGAGTGGGACTAGCTGAAGTGCTCTTGCAGAGAGCCGGCATGGGATCGACGGGCTGAATGGCCTCCTTCCGTGCTGTAACCATTCTATGATGCATGGTGGGGCCTTAACGTTACACGACAGCCTCACTGTAATCACCGACACTGGGCGAACAAAGGTAAATGACTATTGATCCTCAACCGTGGCTCAGTGGGTAGCATTCTGCACCAAATTCCTGTCATCACTCGGTTTTCGCAGGTTTGCCCAAATCTCACCAAGCGCTGTGCTTGAAGTATTAGCCTCAGTTCTGGCCTTGAAACCAGTTGTTGTGCTCTGTGACAGAAGTAATCATTGGCATTCTGCTCATGTAGTAGGTGGTACTTAGGCTAAGATTCAATAAGTAGCACTCGCAGTACATCTGCAAGACAGCAATGTCAAGCAGTCAATGCACCTTGCCCCAGTACAGCGAGCACGGCCAACAGGGAGTTCGACAGACCCTGGGCTCAATACTGCCCTGGTCCCTAAACAAATGGGAACGTCCTCCTTCCAGAGGGGTCTTACTGTGGACTGTTACCCAGCAACAACAACTTGCATTTATATAGCACCTTTAACGTAGTAAAACCTCCCAATGTGCTTCACAGCAGCGTAATCTGACAAAGTCTGACCCCGAGCCACATAAGGAGATATTCGGACAGGTGACCAAAAGCTTGGTCAAAGAGGTAGGTTTTAGGGAGCGTCTTAAAAGGAGGAGAGAGAGGCGGAGAGGTTTAGGGAGGGAGTTCCAAAGCTTAGGGCCCAGGCAGCTGAAGGCACGGCCGGAATTGGAGGAGCGCAGAGATCTCGGAGTGTTGTAGGGCTGGAGGAGATTACAGAGATAGGGAGGAGGGGGTGGGGCCATGGAGGGATTTGAAAACAAGGATGAGAAATTTAAAATCGAGACGTTGCCGGACTGGCAGCCAATGTAAGATACAACGTCATCTGCACGTGTTATGAACAGTTAACGCTCAGGTTCAAATAAATTCCATAGGTTGCCTCAGACAGGGATGTCAAACGCATTACCTGGGATAGACACCTTGCAAGGGCACCGACTACAGACGATAAAAGGGAACAGTAGCCCCAGTTGGGGTAGTGCAGCGTAAAAGACAATTAGGTCAGGGAATCAAGAGATACAGAGCAAAGGCAGGAAAATAGAGCTCAGGTGCAGATCAGCCATGAAGGGAGGAGCAGGTTCGAGGGGTTGAATGGTCTACTCCTGCTCCTAATGTTCCCAGGTTACCTGCACACTATTCCTGCTGGTAAACTGGCCAGATAATAAATTGCACACAAAACACAGCCTTATCTAAACTCCTACCACAACTGTAATAACCAGTGGTGTCGTGGTTACTGGAGTATTAATCCACAGAACGCAAGGTCAAATCCCACCACAGCAGTTTGAGAATTTTGAAATCAGTTTTTTAAAATATCTGGAAATAAAAAGATGGTCTCAGTAAAAGTGACCATGAAGCTGTCGGATTGTCGTAAAAACCCAACTGATTCACGGAGGTCCTTTTACATAAGAACATAAGAATTAGGAGCAGGAGTCGGCCATTCGGCCCCTCGAGCCTGCTCCGCCATTCAATAAGATCATGGCTGATCTTCTACCTCAACTCCACTTTCCTGCACTATCCCCATATCCCTTGATTCCCTTAATATCCTAAAATCTATCGATCTCAGCCTTGAATATGCTCAACGACTGAGCCTCCACAGCCGTCTGGGGTAGAGAATTCCAAAGATTCACCACCCTCTGAGTGAAGAACTTTCTCCTCATCTCAGTCCTAAATGGCCGACCCCTTATTCTGAGACTGTGACCCCTGGTTCTAGACTCCCCAGCCAGGGGAAACATCCTCCCTGCATCTACCCTGTCAAGTCCAGTAAGAATTTTGTATGTTTCAATGAGATCACCTCTCATTCTTCTAAACTGTAGAGAATATCGGCCTAGTCTACTCAATCTCTCCTCATAGGACAATCCCCCCATCCCAGGAATCAGTCTGGTGAACCTTTGTTGCACTCCCTCTATGACAAGTATATCCTTCCTTAGGTAAGGAGACCAAAACTGTACACAATACTCTAGGTGTGGTCTCACCAGGGCCCTATATAATTGCAGTAAGACGTCTTTACTCTTATATGCAAATCCTCTTGTAATAAAGGCCAGTTTAGGGAAGGAATCCTGCCGTCTTTACCCGGCCTGGGCCTATATGTGTCTCCAGTCCCACACCGTCATGGCTGACTCTTAGCTGCCCTCTGAAGTGGTCTAGCAAGACCCTCGGCTATATCAAACCCGCTACAAATGAGTAACCACAGGGACTGTGATGGTTAAATAAGAAAGCCCCACCACCCACCTTCCCAGGGCAGCTAAATGCCGACTTTGCCAGCGATCCCCACATCCCGAGAATGAATAAAAATAAATTCAAGATAGAATGAACATCCTCTCTTGTGACACTTCCCCCACTGAAAGCTCAACAACAACTTGCATTTATACAGCACCTTTAACGTAGTAAAATGTCCCAGGGTGCTTCACAGGAGCGATTATCAAACAAAATTTGACACCGAGCCACATAAGGAGATATTAGGACAAGTGACCAAAAGCTGGGTCAAAGAGGTAGTGACGTGAATCTTGTCATTCATGTATGAAGTAATACTGGGCGGCCTGCTGGTGGCGCTGTCCAGGGAGAGTATAAATACTTGGGCATGGGCCCAGCTTGCTTAGGACATTCCTCAACAGGAACTTGTAAAGGACACAACTAGATCTCCATGTTGAAAAACAGTTGATTAAAGCTTTGTTTAACGCTTAGACCAAGTGCCTAGTAGTTTTCTTACATCAGGTAGGTTTTAAGGAGCATCTTAAAGGAGGAGAGAGAGAAACAGAGAGGTTGAGGGAGGGAATTCCAGAGCTTAGGGCCCGGGCAGCTGAAGGCACGGCCGCCAGTGGCGGAGCGACGAAAATCGGGGATGCTCAAGAGGCCAGAATTGGAGGAGCGCGGAGATCTCGGAGGGCTGTAAGGCTGGAGGAGGTTACAGAGATAAAGGAGGAGGGGGGCGAGGAGGCCGTGGAGGGATTTGTAAACAAGGCTGAGAATTTTACAACCCTGCTCGTCTGCAGCCTCCACACATGCGCAGAACCGCAGAGCCCTGCGTTCGGTTTAATCACCCGGTTTTGTGTAGCAGGGATTAGACAAACAGCGCTCCATTTCCGCTCCAGGAATGCTTTCCCGGTTGCACGGTGCCGTCTCGAAGCGGGTGACGGGCGGATCGGATCGGCACAGCAACTACTTCAACGGATTGCTTTATTGCCTCCAGAGATGTCGAGGTTTGAATCTGCCCTAATTACAAACAATGTAAGTCACAAGACTTAATCAGACAGAAACATTTATTGACCGCCTCAGATCAGCTGCTGGTGTCTTGAGGTCAGGCTCTTGGAATATTAAGAATCTGATGCTGAACACATTTCTTTGTCTGCAGTTTTAACCCCCTTTAAAAAATACAGTCTACACCCCATTAAAATGAACACAACCGCGTTCAGCGTTCAATTCCCTCTTGTTCTTCGAATTACTTCATTCTAATTATTGAGTCATTCACTTTATTGGCACAAAAACCACCTTGAATTATCAAGATTAAACGATAAACTGAAAAGAAAGACTTGCATTTCTATAGCGCCTTTCACCACCTCAGGATGTCCCAAAGCGCTTCACAGACAATGAAGCACTTCTGAGGTGCTGGAATACAGCAGCCAATTTGCGCACAGCAAGCTCCCACAAACAGCAAAGTGATAATGACCGGATCATCTGTTTTGGCGATGGTGATTGAGGATAAATATTGGCCCCAGGACACCCGGGAAAACTCCCCTGCTCTTCTTCTACTATCAGGAAGGGATGACCAGGCTGGGTCTCTTTTCTCTTGAAAAGAGAAGGCTGAGGGGTGACCTAATAGAGGTCTTTAAAATTATGAAAGGTTTTGATAGAGTGGATACAGAGAGAATGTTTCCACTTGTGGGGAAGAGCATAACTAGAGGCCATCAATATAAGATAGTCACCAAGAAATCCAATAGGGAATTCAGAAGGAGTGGTGAGAATGTGGAACTCGCTACCACAGGGAGTGGTTGAAGCGAATAGTATATGACGTAAGAAAACTACTAGGCACTTGGTCTAAGCGTTAAACAAAGCTTTAATCAACTGTTTTACAACATGGAGATCTAGTTGTGTCCTTCACTAGTTCCTGTTAAAGAATGTCCTGAGCAAGCTGGGCCCGTGCCCGAGTATTTATACTCTCCCCGGACAGCGCCACCAGCAGGCCACCCAGTATTATTTCATAAGTCATTTCCACATGAATGACAAGATTCATGTCAGTATAGATGCATTTAAGGGGAGGCTGGACAAGCATATGAGGGAGAAGGGAATAGAGGGTTATGCTGATAGAGTTAGATGAGGAACGACAGGAGGAGGCGCGAGTGGAGCATAAACGCCGGCATGAACTGGTTGGGCCGAATGGCCTGTTTCCGTGCCGTATATCCTATGTAATGAAATAGTGCGGTGGGATCATTTACATCCACCTGAGAGGGCAGACAGGAACTGTACCGGCTTGATAGAAGCTGATAATAGCCAACAACCCATCCCCCCATTCCTTCCCAACCTTCCTTTGTTCCCTGTCTGCCAATGCATGAAATTCAAAGCCTCTATCCTCACATACAAGGCTCTCACTTCCTCGACACCCTCCTCCAGCCTGACATTATTCATCCCACTCTGGCCTCCATCCCCACTCTCTGCGCTATCTGTGTGGGCAGAGTCTCAAGACACTGTGAAACGTTCCCAGACTCCAACTCGATACTGAAATAACAACAGAAAATGCTGGAAACACTCAGCAGGCCAGGCAGCATCCGTGGAGAGAGAAACATTTCAGGTCTGTGACCCTTCGTCAGAACTGGTAAAGGTTGGAGATGTAACAGGTTTTGAGCAGGTGTAGGGGCAGGGAAAGGGAGGGGGGAGGGGAGGAAGGAGCTAAAGGGAGGGTCTGTGATAGGGTGGAAGGCAGGAGAGATTAAATGTTGCAAATGGGGATAGGCAGAATCATTAACAGCTGCCGCCTGAAAAAATGGGGGGGTTATATCTGAAATTGTTGAACTCAATGTTGAGTCCAGAAGGCTGTAAAGTGCCTAATCGAAAGATGAGGTGCTGTTCCTTGAGCTGACATTGAGCTCGATACTGTCAGCTGTGGCTCAGTGGGCAGCACTTTCTCTCTCGCCTCTGAGTCAGAGGTTGTAGGTTCAAGTCCCACTCAGAGACTTGAGCACAAAATCTAGCCTGACACTCCCAGTGCAGTACTGAGGGAGTGCCGCACTGTCCGGAGGGGCAGTACTGAGGGAGCGCTGCACTGTCGGAGGGGCAGTACTGAGGGAGTTCTGCACTGTCGGAGGGGCAGTACTGAGGGAGTGCTGCACTGTCGGAGGGGCAGTACTGAGGGAGTGCTGCACTGTCGAGGGGCAGTACTGAGGGAGTGCTGCACTGTCGGAGGGGCCGGTACTGAGGGAGCGCCGCACTGTCGGAGGGGCAGTACTGAGGGAGTGCTGCACTGTCGGAGGGGCAGTACTGAGGGAGCGCTGCACTGTCGGAGGGGCAGTACTGAGGGAGTGCTGCACTGTCGGAGGGGCAGTACTGAGGGAGCGCTGCACTGTCGGAGGGGCAGTACTGAGGGAGCGCTGCACTGTCGGAGGGGCAGTACTGAGGGAGCGCTGCACTGTCAGAGGGGCAGTACTGAGGGAGCGCAGCACTGTCGGAGGGGCAGTACTGAGGGAGCGCTGCACTGTCAGAGGGGCAGTACTGAGGGAGTGCTGCACTGTCAGAGGGGCAGTACTGAGGGAGTGCCGCACTGTCGGAGGGGCAGTACTGAGGGAGTGCTGCACTGTCAGAGGGGCAGTACTGAGGGAGTGCTGCACTGTCGGAGGGGCAGTACTGAGGGAGTGCTGCACTGTCGGAGGGGCAGTACTGAGGGAGTGCTGCACTGTCAGAGGGACAGTACTGAGTGAGTACTGCACTGTCGGAGGGGCAGTACTCAGGGAGTGCTGCACTGTCGGAGGGGCAGTACTGAGGAAGCACTGCACTGTCGGAGGGGCAGTACTGAGGGAGTGCTGCACTGTCGGAGGGGCAGTACTGAGGGAGTGCTGCACTGTCAGAGGGGCAGTACTGAGTGAGTACTGCACTGTCGGAGGCGCAGTACTGAGGGAGTGCTGCACTGTCAGAGGGGCAGTACTGAGGGAGTACTGCACTGTCGGAGGGGCAGTACTGAGGGAGCGCCGCACTGTCGGAGGGGCAGTACTGAGGGAGTGCTGCACTGTCGGAGGGGCAGTACTGAGGGAGTGCTGCACTGTCGGACGGTCATTAGTGAAGGGGTGCTGCACTGTCGGAGGGGCAGTACTGAGGGGTGCTGCACTGTCGGAGGGGCAGTACTGAGGGAGTGCTGCACTGTCGGAGGGGCAGTACTGAGGGAGCGCCGCACTTTCGGAGGGGCTGTACTGAGGGAGTGCTGCACTGTCAGAGGGGCAGTACTGAGGGAGCGCTGCACTGTCAGAGGGGCAGTACTGAGGGAGTGCTGCACTGTCAGAGGGGCAGTACTGAGGGAGTGCTGCACTGTCGGAGGGGCAGTACTGAGGGGTGCTGCACTGTCGGAGGGGCAGTACTGAGGGAGCGCTGCACTGTCGGAGGGGCAGTACTGAGGGAGCGCTGCACTGTCGGAGGGGCAGTACTGAGGGAGTGCTGCACTGTCGGAGGGGCAGTACTGAGGGAGTGCTGCACTGTCGGAGGGGCAGTACTGAGGGAGTGCTGCACTGTCGGAGGGGCAGTACTGAGGGAGCGCTGCACTGTCAGAGGGGCAGTACTGAGGGAGCGCTGCACTGTCAGAGGGACAGTACTGAGGGAGCGCTGCACTGTCGGAGGGGCAGTACTGAGGGAGTGCTGCACTGTCGGAGGGGCAGTACTGAGGGAGTGCTGCACTGTCGGAGGGGCAGTACTGAGGGAGTGCTGCACTGTCGGAGGGGCAGTACTGAGGGAGCGCTGCACTCTCGGAGGGTCAGTACTGAGGGAGTGCTGCACTGTCAGAGGGGCAGTACTGAGGGAGCGCTGCACTGTCAGAGGGGCAGTACTGAGGGAGCGCTGCACTGTCAGAGGGGCAGTACTGAGGGAGCGCTGCACTGTCGGAGGGGCAGTACTGAGGGAGTGCTGCACTGTCAGAGGGGCAGTACTGGGGGAGTACTGCACTGTCGGAGGGGCAGTACTGAGGGAGCGCTGCACTGTCAGATTCTCCTGCAGGGGAGTTATCACTTGTCTTGTTCAGATGTGTCAGGAGGAGTTAATCCCAAGGAGCACAGTTTCTAGGGCAACGAAAGCTTGTAGCTGAATCCTTATCAGTGAAAGTCTCTGTCTGGCAACTTTGTTAATTTCACCGGAAATGACACTGTCATATCCAGAATCAACAGAGACTCACTTAGCAGGCGAAACTAAAAGTTAATTTGAAGAATTAACTGTTTCCTTACACTACTTAGGGAGCTAGGTTGGAAGCTGAGAGCCAGTACAAACCATGTTGTAATTTCTGGTTTGTTGCCGGTGCCACGTGCTAGCGAGTTGAGGAACAGGGAGAGAGTGCAGATAAACACGTGGCTGCAGGGATGGTGTAGGGGGGAGGGTTTCAGTTATGTGGATAATTGGAGCACATTCTGGGGAAGGTGGGACCTGTACAAACAGGACGGTTTGCACCTGAACCAGAGGGGCACCAATATCCTGGGAGGGAAATTTGCTACGGCTCTTCGGGGGGGTTTAAACTAATTTGTCAGGGGGATGGGAAAAAGGGCTGTAGTCCACGAGCCAGTGGTGAGTGTAGGGAGGTACTGAGGAGGGTATCAAGGTCGCAGGAATGTACCGGCAGACAGGAAGATGGCTTGAAGTGTGTCTACTTCAATGCAAGGAGCATCCGGAATAAGGTAGGAGAACTTGGAGCGTGGATTGGTACTTGGGACTACGATGTGGTGGCCATTACGGAGACATGGTTAGAACAGGGACAGGAATGGTTGTTGGAAGTTCCGGGGTATAGATGTTTCAGTAAGAGTAGGGAAGTTGGTAAGAAAGGTGGAGGAGTAGCATTGTTAATCAAGGATAGTTTAACAGCGGCAGAAAGGCAGTTCGAGGGGGATCTGCCGTCTGAGGTAATATGGGCTGAAGTTAGAAATAGGAAAGGAGCGGTCACGTTGTTAGGAGTTTTCTACAGGCCCCCAAATAGTAAAAAAGATGTGGAGGAAGAAATTGCAAAGCAGATTATGAATAGGTGTGGAGGTCACAGAGTAGTTGTCATGGGTGACTTCAACTTTCCAAATATTGATTGGAACCTTTATAGGTCAAACCGTTCGGATGGGATAGTTTTTGCACAGTGTGTGCAGGAGGGTTTCCTGACACAATATGTGGATAGGCCGACAAGAGGTGGGGCCACGTTGGATTTGGTACTGGGTAATGAACCGGGCCAAGTGTTTGATTTGTATGTGGGAGAGCACTTTGGAGATAGTGACCACAATTCGGTAACTTTCACTATTGCAATGGAGAGGGATAGGGCCATACGGCAGGGCAGGGTTTATAATTGGGGGAGGGGTAATTATGATGCGATTAGGCAAGAATTAGGGAGTATAAGATGGGAACAGAAACTATCAGGGAAAGGCACAAACGAAAAGTGGAGCTTTTTCATGGAGCAATTACTGCGTGTCCTTGATAGGTATGTCCCTGTCAGGCAGGGAGGAAATGGCCGAGTGAGAGAACCATGGTTCACAAAAGAGGTTGAATGTCTAGTCAAGAGGAAAAAGGAAGCGTATGTAAGGATGAGAAAACAAGGTTCAGTTGGGTCGATTGAGGGGTACAAGGTAGCAAGGAATGAGCTAAAAAAAGAGCTTAGGAGAGCTAGGAGGGGGCATGAGAAGTCCTTGGCGGGTCGGATCAAGAAAAACCCCAAGGCTTTTTACTCTTATGTGAGAAATAAAAGAATGACCAGGGTGAGGGTAGGGCCGGTCAAGGATAGTAGTGGGAACTTGTGCATGGAGTCAGAAGAGATAGGAGAGGTGATGAATGAATACTTTTCGTCAGTGTTCACCGAGGAGAGGGGCCATGTTCTTGAGGATGAGAGTGTGATAAAGGTGGATAGGCTGGAGGTGGTAGATGTTCTGAGGGAAGATGTTTTAGCAATTTTGAAGAACCTGAGGGTCGATAAGTCCCCTGGGCCAGATGGGACATATCCTAGGATTCTTTGGGAGGCAAGGGAGGAGATTGCAGAGCCTCTGGCTTTGATCTTTGGGTCCTCACTGTCCACGGGGATGGTGCCAGAGGACTGGAGAGTGGCGAATGTTGTTCCTCTCTTCAAGAAAGGAAATAGGAATGACCCTGGTAATTATAGGCCGGTTAGTCTTACTTCGGTGGTTGGTAAGATAATGGAAAAGGTCCTGAGGGATAGGATTTATGACCATTTGGAAAGGGGCAACTTAATCAGGGATAGTCAACACGGATTCGTGAAGGGTAAGTCTTGCCTAACAAATTTGATTGAATTCTTTGAGGAGGTAACTAAGTGTGTAGATGAAGGTAGAGCAGTTGATGTCGTATACATGGATTTTAGTAAGGCGTTTGATAAGGTTCCCCATGGTCGTCTCATGAAGAAAGTAAGGAGTTGTGGGATAGAGGGAAATTTGGCCGATTGGATAAGTAACTGGCTATCTCATAGAAGGCAGAGGGTGGTGGTGGATGGAACATTTTCGGACTGGAGACCAGTTACCAGCGGTGTGCCACAGGGGTCGGTGCTGGGTCCTCTGCTGTTTGTGATTTTTATCAATGACTTGGAGGAGGGGACTGAAGGGTGGATCAGTAAATTTGCTGATGACACCAAGATTGGTGGAGTAGTGGATGAGGTGGAGGGCAGTTGTAGGCTGCAAAGAGACATTGATAGGATGCAGAGCTGGGCCGAAAAATGGCAGATGGAATTTAACCCTGATAGGTGCGAGGTGATTCATTTTGGTAGGGCAAATTTGAATAAGGATTACAGGGTCAACGGCAGGGTTCTGAGGAACGTGGAGGAGCAGAGGGATCTGGGGGTTCATATCCACAGATCTCTGAAGGTTGCCACTCAAGTGGATAGAGCAGTAAAGAAGGCCTATGGTGTGTTGGCGTTTATTAACAGAGGGTTTGAGTTTAAGAACCGTGAGGTTATGCTGCAACTGTACAGGACCTTGGTGAGACCACATTTGGAATATTGTGTGCAGTTCTGGTCACCTCACTGTAGGAAGGACGTGGAAGCATTGGAAAGAGTGCAAAGGAGATTTACCAGGATGCTGCCTGGTTTGGGGGGGAGGTCTTATGAGGAAAGATTGAGGGAGTTGGGGCTTTTCTCTTTAGAGCGGAGGAGGATGAGAGGCGACTTAATAGAGGTTTATAAGATGATGAGGGGGATAGATAGAGTGGATGTTCAGAGACTATTTCCTCGGGTAGAGGCAGCTGTTACAAGGGGGCATAACTATAAGGTGCATGGGGGGAGATATAGAAGGGATGTCCGAGGTAGATTCTTTACTCAGAGAGTGGTTGGGGTGTGGAATGGACTGCCTGCTGTGATAGTGGAGTCGGACACTTTAGGAACTTTCAAGCGGTTATTGGATAAGCACATGGAGCACACCAGAGTGATAGGGAGTGTGATAGCTTGATCTTGGTCTCGGACAATGCTCGGCACAACATCGAGGGCCGAAGGGCCTGTACTGTGCTGTAATGTTCTATGTACTGCTATATCAATTCAAGACTCCTTTAATCCAGCCAGAAAGACCAGACAGCCTTTGCTGAAAATGATGCAACCTTCCACTGCGGGAAAGGGCGACTGTGTTTGCAGTTGTCTTGCCCTTTACGCTCTGCAGTCATGGTATCAAGGCAATTCGAAATCAGCTTTGCGTTGACACTTGAAGTGTAAAGCGGGATTGAAAACCCGAACTCACTCAGGGGCAGAGTCAGATCCCCTGTTCCAGCGAGTCTCACTCCCCTTTGTTCCGGTGTTGACTAGAATTGTCTGTTGCCGAGCAGCCCCGTCTTTCCTCTCAGGTGGGTGTAAACAATCCCGCGGCACGATTTCAAAGAGCAAGGGGGTTCTCCCCGGTGGCCTGCAAATTAATTATCCCTCGACCAACATCATTAACAACCAACTTTTCTGGTCATTATCTCATTACTGTTTGCGGGAGCTTGCTGTGCTCAAATTGGCTGCCGCGTTTCCCTACATTACAACAGTGACTGCACTTGGCGGAAGGAACGGGGAGAGGCAATATACAGTTAATGGCACAGTTTTAAAGAGTGTGCAGGGACAGAGAGACCTGGGAGTTAATGTGCATAGGGCCCTGAAGGTGGCAGGACATATTGAGAGAGTGGTTAGCAAAGCATATGGGTTCTTGGGCTTCATAAATAGAGGTATTGAGTACAAAAGTAGAGAAGTTATGCTGAACCTTTATAAAGCACTGGTTAGGCCACAACTGGAGTATTGTGTCCAGTTCTGGTCACCACACTTTAGGAAGGATGTGAAGGCCCTTGAGAGGGTGCAGAGGAGATTTACCAGAATGGTTCCGGGGATGGGGGGATCTCAGCTACAAGGACAGGTTGGAGAAGCTGGATTTGTTTTCATTAGAGCAAAGGAGGTTGAGGGGTGATTTGATAGAAGTGTACAAGATTATGACGGGTTTGGATAGGCTAGACGGGGAAAGGCTGTTCCCACTAGTAGATGGTACAAGGACACAGGTTTAAGGTTTTGGGCAAGAGATACAGGGGGGACGTGAGGAAAAACTGTTTTACGCAGCGAGTGGTGAGGACCTGGAACTCGCTGCCGACGGAAGTGGTGGAAGTGGAGACACTCAATGTTTTCAAGGAGAGACTGGATAGGCACTTGAGCAAAATAAACTTGCAGGGCTACGTGGATAGAGCGGGGGAATGGGACTGACTGGATTGCTCCACAGAGAGCCGGCACGGACTCGATGGGCTGAATGGCCTCCTCCTGTGCCGTTATGATTCTATGACTCTATGACTTCAAATTGTATTTCTTTGGCTTAAATTGCTTCAGGATGTTCTGAGCGAGAGAAATGCAAGTCCTTTCTTTCTTTTATCAGTTCTTTGTGGCCACATTCAGCGTGACTGTGTTTGTGCAACGTGAGCAACGCATCGAGGGTAGAGTTTCCGCTTCGGCTGCGCTGTTTTTTTTCAGCGCGGTTCGCCCGAAATCTGCCTGGACTGCGCAAAAGATCGCGGAATTTTAAGCGCAAATTACGTTCAGCGCAAATCGGTGATCTTTTGTGGCAGTTTAAAAAACATCGCGCTAGAAGCAGGCCCCGCCCACAAACCTGGCCCTGCCCCCCAGGGTGAATTAATCACCAATGGGAGCTTCCGCTAATCGCGCTCGTTCGCGGGGCCTTCGCGGGAAGCTCCAAATATTAAGCTGCTTCTTTTGGACGCAAGGACACTAACAGGCACGATTTAAAAGCTTTTTGAACGTAATAGTTTTTTGAATTTACTAAGAAACCAAACTGCCATACCCCATTATAACCAGCGAGTGGTTCGGTAGATCTTTTAAAGTCAGATAATGAAGCAGTCCATGCCCGCATTCCTGCCCAAGACCTGGACGACATTCAGACTCGGGCTGATATGTGGCAGGTAACATTTGCACCACACAAGTGCCAGGCAATGACTGTCTCCAACAAGCGAGAGTCTAACCACCGCCCCTTGACATTCAACGGCATTACCATCGCCGAATCCCCCACCATCAACATTCTGGGAGTCACCATTGACCAGAAACTTAACTGGCCCAGCCACATAAATACTGTGGCTACAAGAGCAGGTCAGAGGCTGGGTATTCTGCGGTGAGTGTCTCACCTCCTGACTCCCCAAAGCCATTCCACCATCTACAAGGCACAAGTCAGGAGTGTGATGGACTACTCTCCACTTGTCTGGATGAGTGCAGCTCCAACAACACTCAAGAAGCTCAACACCATCCAGGACAAAACAGCTCGCTTGATAGGCACCCCATCCACCACCTTAAACATTCACTCCCTCCACCACCGGCGCACCGTGGCTGCAGTGTGTACCATCTACAAGATGCACTGCAGCAACTCGCCAAGGCTTCTTCGGCAGCACCTCCCAAACCCGCGACCTCTTCCACCTAGAAGGACAAGGGCAGCAGGCGCATGGGAACACCACCACCTCCAAGTTCCCCTCCAAGTCACACACCATCCTGACTTGGAAATATATCGGCCGTTCCTTCATTGTCACTGGGTCAAAATCCTGGAACTCCCTCCCTAACAGCACTGTGGGAGCACCTTCACCACACGGACTGCAGTGGTTCAAGAAGGCGGCTCACCACCATCTTCTCAAGGGCAACTAGGGATGGGCAATAAATGCTGGCCTTGCCAGCGACGCCCACATCCCATGAACAAATTTAAAAAAATTTTTGTTGTTTTTTAATTTTCAGTCGTTTTAAAATCGGGTTTCTCACATGTGCTGGATTGACACGGTGATTAAAAATGATTACTTTTTTTGGTGATAAACCCATTGTTCAGCTGTTTTAAACAAACGGCACCAAGTTACCACTCTTAAATACATCAAGGAATAGCTTTTAAAGCTAATTTTATTTTGAAAAATCATGTTTTAAAACGCTTGCCCGGCTGCGCTGGTTCACCGCAGGTTTTGCGTTCGGCGATATGCAAATGAGTTTGAGCGGAAACTCGAGGAAAAAGTAGAACACTTCTGGAAACCGGCGCAGTTTTGGGCTCAGTTTGCGCCCGGATGGCCGATTGCGCCCAAAGCGGAAACTCTCCCCCGCTAGCGTTTAAAGAATAAAATAATGCTGCAACGTTTGGGCCTAACTTTATTAGTCACGGATGAGAAAATGGGTTATTTATTCAATTATTGTAATTCAATCACCATTTTAAAGGTCTCCCACTTTCCCCAGTTCAGGGCTGGGGATAAAGCAATGTAATGAGATAGATTCTTTTGGTCAGATGATGGGACCTACATTTTTTAAGTGGGTGACACTGCTTTATAATTTTTTTTTTATTCGCTTATGGGATGTGGATGTCTCTGGCATGGCCCAGCATTTATTGCCCATCCCTAGTTGCCCTTGAGAAGGTGGTGGTGAGCCGCCTTCTTGAACCGCTGCAGTCCGTGTGGTGAAGGTGCTCCCACAGTGCTGTTAGGTAGGGAGTTCCAGGATTTTGACCCAGCGACGATGAAGGATCGGCCGATATATTTCCAAGTCAGGATGGTGTGTGACTTGGAGGGGAACTTGGAGGTGGCGGTGTTCCCATGCGTCTGCTGCCCTTGTCCTTCTAGGTGGTAGAGGTCGCGGGTTTGGGAGGTGCTGCCGAAGGAGCCTTGGTGAGTTGCTGCAGTGCATCTTGTAGATGGTACACACTGCAGCCACGGTGCGCCGGTGGTGGAGGGAGTGAATGTTTAAGGTGGTGGATGGGGTGCCAATTAAGCAGGCTGCTTTGTCCTAGATGGTGTCGAGCTTCTTGAGTGTTGTTGGAGCTGCACTCATCCAGGCAAGTGGGGAGTATTTCCAAGTCAGGATGGTTGTGTGACTTGGAAGGGAGCTTGGGAGGTGGTGGTGTTCCCAGGCGCCTGCTGCCCTTGTCCTTGCTTTGCTGAAACCACCTGGGACCATGCTGTGTGCAGTGAAACTGCTTCCTCCAGGAGCTGAAGCTTTGCCTCTGTAAAGCGCTCCGTATGTTGGCCCTCGTATGAGGGTACGGTAGCGTATTGGTTGTGTTACTGGGCTAGTAATCCAAAGAATGCGAGTACAAGTCCCACCGTGCCAATTTGAGAATTTTGAATTCTGTGGGGTTTTTTCAAAACAAAACTGGAAATAAAAAGCTGGTTTCAGTAAAAGTGACCGTGAAGCTGTCGGACTGTCGTTAAAAAGAGGGCACAGATTGAAGGTGATTGGCAAAAGAACCAGAGGCGACATGAGGAAAAACTTTTTTACGCAGCGAGTGGTTATGATCTGGAATGCACTGCCTGAGAGAGTGGTGGAGGCAGATTCAATCGTGGCTTTCAAAAGAGAATTGGACAAGCAGCTGAAGGAAAAAAAATTTGCAGGGCTACGGGGAAAGGGCGGGGGTGTGGGACTAGCTGAAGTGCTCTTGCAGAGAGCTGGCACGGGCTCGACTGGCCTGAATGGCCTCCTCCTGTGCTGTGACCATTCTATGATTCTAAAACCCAACTTGTTCACTGATGTCCTTTAGGGAAGGAAACCTGCCGTCCTTACCCGGTCTGGGCCTATAGGTGACTCCAGTCCCACACCAACCTGGTTGACTCTTAACTGCCCTCAGAAGTGGCTGAGCGAGACCCTCAGTTTGTATCAAACCCGCTCCCAGCGGTTCAAGAAGAAGGCCCACCCCCACCTTCTCAGGGAAATTTGTCAGCAATGCCCACATCCCGAGAATGAATTAAAAAGAAATATAGAGATTGGTTAAAAAAAAAATCACATAGAGTCAGAACATGAAGAGAAACCAGCTACGAATGCTGGAAATCTCAAGTAGAAAGTGCTGGAAATAGGTCTTAAAAAGTCTTAAAGGAGGCGGGAGAGGCGGAGAGGTTTAGGGAGGGAATTCCAGAGCTTAGGGCCCAGGCAGCTGAAGGCACGGCCGCCAATGGCGGGGCGATTAAGATCGGGGATGCGCAAGAGGCCAGAATTGGAGGAGGGCAAAGATCTCAGAGGGTTGCAGGGCTGGAGGAGGTTACAGAGATAAGGAGGGGGCGAGGAGGCCATGGAGGGATTTGAAACATGAAGATGAGTTAATGATGTACCTAAACTGAGTACTGCTGGTTGTGTGCAATGCTAATCGTTGTAAGAAACTCCCAGCTAAACTGTACAAGATAATTATATTGAAATAGGTATTATGTATCTTTTAAAAGACTCATTAAAATCAACTGCTCTGATGTTTACATGCTGTCTTCACGGATAAGCTCAGTTTTGCTCCGTTGTGTAGTAATGAGAATTAAATTAGCTCGTGCTCCCTTTCCCACAGTGAAGGTCATCTTGTACTTTCCTGCGACTCTCGAGTGTTTGCATAGAGACAAAAGAAAACTTTGTGCGAGATAACGTGGATAGATCAGGGATTGGTTTATAACCACAGAAGTGTTGGTTATACCGGGAGCCTCTTGTCATATTCAACAACAACAACAACAACAACTTGTATTTATATAGCGCCTTTAACGTAGTAAAACATCCCAAGGTGCTTCACAGGCGTATTAAAAGTTTTAAGGAGCGTCTTAAAGGGGGAAAGAGAGGTAGCGAGGCGGAGAGGTTTAGGGAGGGAATTCCAGAGCTTAGGGCCCAGGCAGCTGAAGGTACGGCCGCCAATGGTTGAGCGATTATAATCAGGGATGCTCCAAGAGGCCAGAATTAGGGCGGCAGTGCCTTCAGCTGCCTCGACCCCAAGCTCTGGAATTCCCTCCCCAAACCCCGCCGCCTCTCTACCTGTAAGACGCTGCTTAGAACCTACTACCCCTCCAAGGCACACACCGTCCTGACTTGGGAATATTTCGCCGTTCCTTCATCGTCGCTGGGTCAAAATCCTGGAACTCCATCTGGCGGGAGATGGTCTCCCTCAGATCATCGCTCAGCTGGTGATGGTGGATGATGATTAAAGGAGTTGATAAAGGGGGTGCAGGAACAGTTAGACCGGGGGTATACGGACACAAATCTTTGAAGGTGGCAGGACAAGTTCAGAAGGCTGTTAAAAAGATATATAAGAACATAAGAATTAGGAGCAGGAGTCGGCCATTCGGCCCCTCGAGCCTGCTCAGCCATTCAATAAGATCATGGCTGATCTTCTACCTCATCTCCACTTCCCTGCCCGCTCCCCATAACCCTTGACTCCCTTATTGTTCAAAAATCTGTCTATCTCCACCTTAAATATATTCAATGACTCAGCCTCCACAGCTCTCTGGGGTAGAGAATTTCAAAGATTCTCGACCCTCAGAGAGAAGGAATTCCGCCTCGTCTTCGTTTTAAATGGGCGACCCCTTATTCTAAAACAATGCCCCCCTAGTTCTAGAATCCCCCACGAGGGGAAACATCCTCTCTGCATCTACCCTGTCAAGCCCCCTCAGAATCTTAAACGTTTCAATAAGATCACCTCTCATTCTTCTAAACTCCAATGGGCATAGGCCCAACCTGCTCAACCTTTCCTCATAAGACAGACCCCTCATCTCAGGAATTAACCTCGTGAATCGTCTCTGAACTGCCTCCAATGCAAGTATATCCTCCTTAAATAAGGACACCAAAACACTATGCAATACTCTAGGTGTGGTCTCACCAACGCCCTGTACAGTTGTAGTAAGACTTCCCTACTTTTATACTCCAACCCCCTTGCCATAAAGGCCAACATTCCATTTGCCTTCCTAATTACTTGCTGTACCTGCATGCTAACTTTTTGTGTTTCATGTACAAGGACCCCCAGATCCCTCTGTACCGCAGCATTTTGTAGTCTCCCTCCAGCTAAATAATAATTTGCTTTTTTATTTTTCCTACCAAAGTGGATAACCTCATATTTTCCCACATTATACTCCATCTGCCAAATTTTTGCCCACTCACTTAACCTATCTATATCCCTTTGCAGATTCTTGGTGTCCTCTTCACAACTTGCTTTCCCACCTATCTTTGTATCATCAGCAAATTCAGCTACAATACACTCGCTTCCTTCATCCAAGTCATTAATATAGATTGTAAACAGTTGAGCCCCAGTGAATGATCCCTGTGGCACCCCACTAGTTACAGTTTGCCAACCTGAAAATGACCCATTTATCCCGACTCTCTGTTTCCTGTTAGTTAGCCAATCCTCTATCCATGCTAATATATTACCCCCAACCCCATGAGCTCTAACCTTTTATGTGGCACCTTATCGAATGCCTTCTGGAAATCCAAATACACTACATCTACTGGTTCCCCTTTATCCACCCTGCTCGTTACATCCTCAAAGAACTCCAGCAAATTTGTCAAACATGATTTCCCTTTCATAAAACCATCCTGACTCTGCTTGATTGTATTATGATTTTCTAAATGTCCTGCTACTACTTCCTTAATAATGGACTCCAGCATTTTCCCAATGACAGATGTTAGGCTAACTGGTCTATAGTTTCCTGCTTTCTGTCTCCCTCCTTTCTTGAATAGGGGCGTTACATTTATGGTTTTCCAATCCGCTGGGACCTCTCCAGAATCCAGGGAATTTTGGTAGATTACAACCAATGCATCCACTTCTTTTAAGACCCTAGGATGCAGGCCATCTGGTCCAGGGGACTTGTCCACCTTTAGTCCCATAAATTTGCCTGGTGCTTATTCTCTAGTGATGGTGATTGTTTTAAGTTCCCCCCTCCTATAGTCCCTTGATTATCTATTATTACTGGGATACTTTTAGTGTCTTCTACCGTGAAGACCGATACAAAATATTTGTTCAAAGTCCCTGCCATTTCCCTGTTTCCCATTATTAATTCCCCAGTCTCATCCTCTAAGGGACCAACATTTACTTTAGTTACTCTCTTCCTTTTTATATACCTGTAGAAGCTCTTACTGTCTGTTTTTATATTTCTTGCTAGTTTACTCTCATAATCTATCTTCTCTCTCTTTATTATTTTTTTAGTCGTCGTTTGCTGGTTTCTAAAAATTTCCCAATCCTCTGACCTTTCACTAATCTTTGCATCATTGTATGCCTTTGTTTTCAATTTGATACCATCCTTTACTTCCTTAGTTAGCCACGGATGGTTCATCCTTCTCTTAGAGTCTTTCTTTCTCACTGGAATAAATCTTTGCTGAGAGTTATGAAATATCTCCTTAAATGTCTGCCACTGCTTATCTACCGTTTTACCCTTTAATCTATTTTCCCAGTCCACTTTAACCAACTCTGTCTTCATACTTTTGTAATTGCCTTTATTTAAGTTCAGGACACTAGTTTGAGAACCAAGTTTCTCGCCCTCAAACTGAATTTGAAATTCAAACATGTTATGATCACTCTTCCCTGGAGGATCCTTTACCATGAGATCATTAATTAATCCTGTCTCATTACACAATCCCAGATCTAAAATAGCCTGCTCCCTGGTTGGTTCCACAATGTATTGTTCTAAGAAGCCATCCTGAATACACTCTATGAACTCTTCCTCAAGGCTACCTTTGCCAATTTGATTTGTCCAATCTACATGAAGATTAAAATCACCCATGATTATTGCAGTACCTTTCTTACAAGCCCCCATTATTTCTTGATTTATACTTTGTCCTACAGTGTAGCTACTGTTTGGGGGGCTATAGACTACTCCCACCTTGGCTTTATAAATAGAGTACAAAAGCAAGGAAATTATGCCAAACCTTTATATAACGCTGGTTAGACCCCAGCTGGAGTATTGTGGCCATTTCTGAGCACCACACTTTAGGAAGGATGTCAAGGCCTTGGAGAGGGTGCGGAGGAGATTTACAAGAAAGGTACCAGGGATGAGGGACTTCACTTACGTGGAGAGACTGGAGAAGCTGGGATAGTTCTCCTGAGAGCAGAGAAGCTTAAGGGGAGATTTAATAGAGGTGTTCAAAATGATGAACTGTTTTGCTAGAGTGAATAAGGAGAAACTGTTTCCAGTGGCAGGAGGGTTAATAACCAGAGGACACAGATTTAAGGTGATTGGCAAAAGAACCAGAGGCAACATGAGGAGAAAATGTTTACGCAGTGAGTTGTTGTGATCTGGAATGCGCTGCCTGAAAGGGCGGTGGAAGCAGATTCAACAGTAACTTTCAAAAGGGAATTGGAGAAATACTTGAAGGGAAAAATGTGCAGGGATGTGGGGAAAGAGCAGGGGGAGTGGGACTAATTGGAGAGCTCTTTCAAAGAGCCGGCACAGGCACGATGGGCCGAATGGCCTCCTTCTGTGCTGTACGATTCTGTGATTAGTGTCCTTATTTTATCTAGAAAAAACATGCGTTGTAAAAGTGAACTTGGCAGCGATCCGGAACTTAATACACTGGTCAGCCAATTTCAAAGCAAAATAACCAGTCGTTATTACCACTAGCTGGTACACAGAGCAAAGACTGGTGCCAACAGACAAGATGTACTTCCAACAGCTTCGAATACATTTCTATTCTTAGCTTGTGGTGATTTCTTTTTTTTTTTACAAATCAATATGGGGACAGGTAATCATTCATTTTTTTCCAAATGCCTTTTCTCTTTTTGTCAGTCAGTCAGTCATTCACTTGAAGATGGATTCTTGGTCTGGTCTAGCAATCTGCCACACAACAGCCAAGGATACTGAAACATATCTTGCACGATTCTAACCGACCCTGAGGCGACAGCTGTCATTCAATTGCTCAAGAGCAACACATGAACCTGGTCATCTCAAAATCAGTGTTCTTGGGCAAAGATTCTGCCTGCAGAGACATTCTACTGTCACAAAAAATACTCGAACCTTTTTAACAACAACTTGCATTTATATAGTGCCTTTAACGCAGTGAAACGTCCCAGGGCGCTTCACAGGAGCGACTGTCAAACAAAATTTGACACCGAGCCACATAAGGAGATATTAGGGCAGGTGACCAAAAGCTTGGTCAAAGAGGTCGGTTTTAAGGAGCGTCTTAAAGGAGGAGAGGGAGGTGGAGAGGTTTAGGGAGGGAGTTCCAGAGCTTGGGGCCCAGGCGGCTGAAGGCACGGCCGCCAATGGTGGAGCGAAGGGAGTGGGGGCTGGACAAGCGGCCATCAGCGATAATATTTCTACGCAGAAAATGTTGTCAAAATAAAACCAAGGCTTTTCAATTTTCAACCTTGTGTCTTCCAGTCCTATTAACAACAACCTGCATTTGTATAGCGCCTTTAACGTAGTAAAACTTCCCGAGGCATTTCACAAGAGCGTAAATCAGATGAAATTTGACACCGAGCCACATAAGGAGATTTTAGGGCAGGTGACCAAAAGCTTGGTCAAAGAGGTAGGTTTTCAGAGAGTCTTAAATGAGGAGAGAGAGAGATGGAGAGTTTTTGAAAGAGTGAATGCCTGTGAAAGGAACGATTCAGAGTAGAGAAAGAGTTGCAGCACAATCCGCCCGCTTTTTGATAAATCACGGGCATATGTGACACAAGAATACCTCATTAATATTGATAAAAGTCTTTTAGATAATGATGTAACCGCCAGTCTTAGATTAGTCCTGTTCAGTATGAAACTGCAGAAGCCATCTGCTTTGCAATTAAATCATTTCAGCGCTGTCGTTTGCTCAACTTTTCGCAGTCGGCAGATTAACTTTAACCAGTCGGGCGCGACTGAAAAAATAAACAACTAAGATTCATGCGCAGCCCTTTAATTAATTAATTAATTGACGTTTTTCCACTTGCATCGCAACTGAAAAGCCCAGGCAGACTCGCACACACCAAAATATCTGTTTCTGAATTGACAAAGAGTCACTGTCTAGAGACTCTGCGGAGATGGCTAGTTTTGCCATTAAAATTCAGGACCAACCCTCGACTGATATTTACAGTTAGAACTGTACAGTGACACTATTCAGATCCTATACTTGGAGAAGTATTTGCCACGTTTTGTCATTCATTGCTAGCTACTCTTAATGATTTACACTTTTGCACGCTCCTAATTCTATTGTACTTCAAGCCCACATCGCCCCCGCCTTCCTCAATCTTCCAAATGCTTATACCTCCCCAACCCCCACTCTCCCTTTACACCCCTTAGACTCTTTAGGGAATTCTCCCAAACTGGTTTACTTTCCTCAAAATGCCTCATAAAACTACTATCGCCATGACAATAACAACAGCTTGCATTTATATAGCACCTTTAACGTAGTAAAACGTCCCAAGGCACTGCACGGGAGCGATTATCAAATAAAAATTTGACACTGAGCCACATTAGGAGATATGAGGACAGGAAAGAGTCAGGTTTTAAGGAGCTTCTTAAAAGAGGAGAGAGAGGTGGAGAGGCGGAGAGGTTTAGGGAGGGAATTCCAGAGCTCAGGACCCAGGCAGCTGAAGGCACGGCCGCCAACGGTTGATGCACAAGAGGCTAGAATTGGAGGAGCGCCGATATCTCGGGGGGGTTGCAGGTAACGTTCTCTCTAAGCTGCGCACCGCGCGGTCGTCTGCCGGTCTCGCACAGCTGGGGAACCGGCTTTTCCGAGGTGAGATTTTGCGCATGCGCGAAACCGTGAATGGGCCGCGCAACCTGTTAAAGGGACCGCGCACCCAAAGAAAAAAATGAGGGGGCACAGTGGTTGTGGGGTTGGAGGAGGTTACAGAGATAGGGAGGGGGCGAGGCCCTGGAGGGACTTGAACGTGAGGATGAGAATTGTGAAATCGAGGCGTTGCCGGACCGGGAGCCAATGTAGGGCAGCGAGCACAGGGGGTGATGGGTGAACGGGACTTGGTGCGGGTTAGGACACGTAGGCAGCAGAGTTTTGGATGAAGTTTTCACTGTGCTTTCAATCAATCTCCGCCCCCACAATCTTTCCCAATTCATGCTCTGCATCCCCTACCCCCTACCTTTGCCACCCGCCCCCTCTCTGATTAAGGTGGTTAAGAAGGCATACGGGATACGTTCCTTTATTAGCCGAGACATAGAATATAAGAGCAGGGGGGTTATGCTTGAACTGTATAAAACACTAGTTGGGCCGCAGCTAGACTACTGTGTACAGTTCTGGTCACCACATTACAGGAAGGATGTGATTGCACTAGAGAGGGTGCAGAGGAGATTTACGAGGATGTTGCCTGGACTGGAGAATTTTAGCTATGAGGAAAGACTGGATAGGCTGGGGTTGTTTTCTTTGGAACAGAGGAGGCTGAGGAGAGATTTAATTGAGGTGTATAAAATTATGAGGGGCCTAGATAGAGTGGATAGGAAGGACCTGTTTCCCTTAGCAGAAGGGTTAATAACCAGGGGGCACAGATTTAAAGTAATTGGCTGGAGGTTTAGAGGGGATTTGAGGAGAATTCTTTTAACCCAGAGGGTGGTGGGGGTCTGGAGCTCACTGCCTGAAAGGGTGGTAGAGGCAGAGACCCTCATCACATTTAAAAAGTACTTGGATGTGCACTTGAAGTGCTGTAACCTACAGGGCTATGGACCAAGAGCTGGAAAGTGGGATTAGGCTGGACGGCTCTTTGCCGGCCGGTGCCGACACGATGGGCCGAATGGCTTCCTTCTGTGCCGTAAACCTCTATGATTCTATGAAAGTGGGACAGGATATATTACTGTTACTGTAACCAACATTTAGAATGCCAGCCACAAGTGATTATCATCAGACAGATTCTGTAATTATCTGGTGTTACCCCAGTGTGTAAGACCTGGGGAATTCGTGCAGAGGGCAGTTCAGTGGGTTCATTGGTTTCTCACCCTCTGGCTTTCCCAAACTCTGCGACTGTAGATTAAATCCAAATCTAACACTTGCCTGTGCGTGTGTGTGTTTATTAACCACGCTGAGCAGTCACTACAGCTGCCAAATCATTGGAGGGCTGGAAATGTTTATATTACAAAGTCATTTTTAGGAACAGGAAAAGATCTTAGACCCAAACAAACTCAGCTCTTTTTTCATAGGCTGACCCCATCTAACTGCTCTGGCTGTATCAGTTCATCACTTCCCTCTCCATAATACAGCCACTTGTCGCTTCCACCCATTTATACCATCTGCCTTAGGGGCCTCTCTCATTTCACAACTCGAGAAAAGGTTGCCCTGCCCCCTCCTCACTTCCTTATTTTTTTTAACTTGTGTCCCCTGGGATTTGAACCCATCACTGAGCAGTTTCCTAGGGATCAGCTTTTTCTTAAGTTCCCTTCATATCATCTTGAACACTTCAATCAGTTTGCTTCCAAGTCTTCTCTTCTCCACAAGGACACAAACAACTGTCCTATTTATCTAAACATCGGAACAGGAGGAGGCCATTCAGTCCCTCGAGCCTGTTCAGCCATTCAATGAGATCATGAGCTGATCTGTATTTTAACTCCATCTACCCACCTTGGTTCGCAACCCTTGCCTATCAAACATCCATCAATCTCAGTTTGAAATTTTCAATCGACCCCCAGTCTCAACAGCTTTTTTGAGGGAGAGTTCCAGATTTCCACTGCCCTTTGTGTGAAGAAGTGCTTCCTGACATCACCCCTGAACGGCCTGGCTCTATTTTAAGGTTCTGCCCCCTTGTTCTGGACTCCCCCCACCAGAGGAAATAGTTTCTCTCTCTCTACCCGATCAAATCTTTTAATCATCTTAAATACCTCAATTAGTTCACCTCTTAATCTTCTAAACTCAAGGGAATACAAGCCCAGTCTGTGCAATCTGTCTTCATAATTTAACCCTTTCAGCCCCGGTGTCAGTCTGGTGAATCTGCGCTGCACCCCCTCCAAGGCCAGTCTATCCTTCCTGAGGGGCAGGGCCCTGAACTGAACACACTGCTCTAAATGGGGTCTGACCAGAGCTTTATATAACTGTAGCGTAACTTCCAGCCCTTTGTACTCCAGCTGCCTTGAGATGAAGGCCAACATTCCATTAGCTTTTTTAATGAATTTTTGTATCTGCTTTTAGTGATTTCTGTACTCGGACCCCTGAATCTCTCTGCTCCTCCACCATTCCCAGCTTCTGGCCATTCAGGAAATACTCTGGTCTATTTTACTTGGGTCTAAAGTGGATGACCTCACACTTTTCCACACTGAACTCCATCTGCCACAGTTTTGCCCCACACACTTAAATCAACAGTTTCTCAGAGTGTCAAACGGCCCTCGCTCTGGCCTAAAACACTTAGAGAAGATGACTTTACTGGGATTAACCAGGGGGTTCAATTTAATGGGAATTTAAGAATAAGGTGAGCCAGTGATCTTGTCATTAAACATCTTTTCCCCTAAATTGTCCTCTCTTTTCCTTAAACCCCCACCCCCACCCCCACCCCAAAAAAATAAACAATCTGATAGAAAAGTTTATCTTAAAAATGGCGTCTCCTGGTTCCCCCGGGAGTTGGAAGAGAATTAGCGGATTAGATGAGGGGGGAGAGAGAGTTTAAAAACCCTCTTTGTTTATCACATGGCTGGAGAGTTGAATAGGATAGGGGGTGGGGTGGGGAATGGAAATACCGCCAGAAAACCAGCTCCTCACACCCTGGAATTAAACCAGTCCACGTTTAGGTATTCCCGCAAGTTGCACATCTGGATAAACCCATCATCGCCTTAACAACAAAGAGACAAATCTCTCTCTGCAAGAAAGGAGACCAGAAAGTTGGGCAGCGCTTTCTCTGACAGTCTGAACTGTCCCCCCTCAATGCCCCAATCGGGGGGCCACTGGCGTCAGTTTCAACCTTTGATATTGATCGAGTCCTTGTTATTTTCAGAGGATTTTTATTTTTTGGGGGGGGTGGGGGTGAGGGGGGAGTCTCGGCAGGAATGAGCCGTTCCCCACTGCCCACACGGCACCAGAACAAGCTCTTCCACATTTAAACACAGAAGGAAAAAAAACAATAAACCAGCAGACTCCATTCAGCACAACTGGAAGAAAAGGCGATTCTAGTGATGATTGCCAGCACCGTGCAAACCCTCCATATTATAGAGAATTCGAAAAAATAGGAGGGGGTGTTTAAGGCAAATACCAACCATCGCTGGGGCGAGAACGAGCAAAAACACTTCGGAGAATGTAACAAAAAGTCTCTAATTGTTGCAAGCCACCAGCTGACTGCAACAATCTGTCCCCCTGTGAAATAATGTGTGCTCTCCCTCTCCTGATAGCTCGCTCTCATCTCCCTTCTGTACACCAGCTTTAACACACACACATATTTATACTTATATAAACATCCTTCTGCTAAAGGTTTATTTTCCTACCGAACACTGACTCCGGGATCTCTGTTTTGCGTGCCATCTTGCCCTGCTGCCGAATGGATTCACTCACAGTCTCTCTCCTCTCTCCTCTCTCTCTCTTCCCCCTCTGCCAGAGGACTGGAAGGAGTATTGAAAGCGCTGGTGTGTTTGTGTCTCCGCTCTGGCTAACGGCCTCCCTTCTCGCCTAGACAGCTAATACTTAACGTCAGTGCATCTTTTACAAGCGCAAAGCGTCATCTAGCGTATGAGAGAGAGAGAGAGAGAGATCAGAGACTTCAACCACCATCGTGTGAGACAGAACCGGGGGGGGGGGGGGAGAGAGAGAGAGAGAAACACAAAGGAGTTTGCCAGGTGGAGGGGAGAAAAGGAGGTTGTAATCAGAGGAGAACGCCATTACATTATTATAATTATTCAACCACATTACAGGAAAGATGTGATCGCACCAGAGAGGGTGCAGAGGAGATTTACCAGGATGTTGCCTGGACTGGAGAATTTTAGCGATCAGGAAAGATTGGAGGGGCTGGGGTTGTTTTCTTTGGAACAGAGGAGGCTGAGGGGAGACTTGATTGAGGTGTATAAAATTATGAGTGGATAGGAAGGACCTATTTCCCCAAGCAGAGATGTCAGTAACCATAGATTTAAAGTCATTGATAAAAGGATTAGAGGGGAGTTGAGGAGAACTTTCTTCACCCAGAGGGTGGTGGGGGTCTGGAACTGCACTGCCTGAAAGGGTGGTCGAGGCAGAAACCCTCATCACTTAAAAAGTACTTGGATATGCACTGGAAGTGCCGTAACCCACAGGGCAATGGATCAAGAGCTGGAAAGTGGGATTAGGCTGGAGAGCTCTTTGTCGGCCGGCCGACACATAGAAACATAGAAACATAGAAGATAGGAGCAGGAGTAGGCCATTCGGCCCTTAGAATGGCTGATCATACAAATTCAGTACCCTGTCCCTGCTTTCTCCCCATATCCCTTGATCCCTTTAGCCTTAAGAAATATATCTAACTCCTTCTTGAATATATTTAATGACTTGGCCCCAACTGCCTTCTGTGGTAGAGAATTCCACAGGTTCACCACTCTCTGGGTGAAGAAATTCCTCCTCATCTCAGTCCTAAATGTTTTACCCCTTATCCTTAGACTGTGACCTCTGGTTCTGGACTCCCCCGCCATCGGGAACATCCTTCCTGCATCTCGATGGGCCGAATCGCCTCCTTCTGTTCCGTAAATTTCTATGATTTTTTGATATGAACTATTTTATTGCTGGACCCATTGGGGAATAAAGGAAAGAAATTCATAATTATATATCACAGCAACGTGCCTTTATATAAAGAAAGACTTGCATTCCTACAGCGTCTTTCACGACCTCAGGATGTCCCAAAGTACTTTACAAACAATGAAGTCCGTGTTTTAAGTGTAGTCACTGTTTTAATGTAGGAAACGTGGCAGCCAATTTCAGCACAGCAAGCTTCCACAAACAGCAATTTTTTTTACTGATGTTGGTTGAGGTATAAATATTTGCCCCAGGACACCGGGGCGAACTCCCCTGCTCTTCTTCAAAAGAGAGCCATAGATCTGTTACGTGCACCTGGAAGGGCAGACGGGGTCTTGGTTTAACGTCTCATCCGAAAGACGGCACCTCCGACAGTGCAGCACTCCCTCAGTTCTGCCCCTCTGATAGTGCAGCGCTCCGTCAGTACTGACCCTCCGACAATGCAGCACTCCCTCAGTACTGCCCCACTGACAGTGCAGCGCTCCCTCAGTACTGCCCCTCCGACAGTGCAGCACTCCCTCAGTACTGCCCCTCCAACAGTGCAGCACTCCCTCAGTACTGCCCCTCCGACAGCGCAGCGCTCCCTCAGTACTGCCCCACCGACAGTGCAGCGCTCCCTCAGTACTGACCCTCAGACAGTGCAGCGCTCCCTCAGTACTGCCCCTCCGACAGTGCAGCACTCCCTCAGTACTGCCCCTCCAACAGTGCAGCACTCCCTCAGTACTGTCCCTCCAACAGTGCAGCGCTCCCTCAGTACTGCCCCTCCGACAGTGCAGCACTCCCTCAGTACTGCCCCTCCAACAGTGCAGCGCTCCCTCAGTACTGCCTCTCCAACAGTGCAGTCCTCCCTCAGTACTGCCCCTCCGACAGTGCAGCGCTCCCTCAGTACTGCCCCTCCGACAGTGCAGCTCTCCCTCAGTACTGCCCCTCCGACAGTGCAGCGCTCCCTCAGCACTGCCCCTCCGACACTGCAGCACTCTCTCAGTACTGCCCCTCCGACAGTGCAGCACTCCCTCAGTACTGCTCCTCCAACAGTGCAGCACTCCCTCAGTACTGCCCCTCCGACAGTGCAGCACTCCCTCAGTACTGCCCCACCGACAGTGCAGCGCTCCCTCAGTACTGACCCTCAGACAGTGCAGCGCTCCCTCAGTACTGCCCCTCCGGCAGTGCAGCACTCCCTCAGTACTGCCCCTCCAACAGTGCAGCACTCCTTCAGTACTGCCCCTCCGACAGTGCAGCGCTCCCTCAGTACTGCCCCACCGACAGTGCAGCGCTCCCTCAGTACTGCCCCTCCGACAGTGCAGCGCTCCCTCAGTACTGCCCCACCGACAGTGCAGCGCTCCCTCAGTACTGCCCCTCCAACAGTGCAGTGCTCCCTCAGTACTGCCCCGCCAACAGTGCAGTCCTCCCTCAGTACTGCCCCTCCGACAGTGCAGTCCTCCCTCAGTACTGCCCCTCCGACAGTGCAGCACTCCCTCAGTAATGCACTGGGAGTGTCAGCCTAGATTAAGTCTCTGGAGTTGGACTTGAACCCACAATCTTGAAACTCAGAGGCAAGAGTGCTGCCCACTGAGCCTTTAACGTAGAACAACACAACAACAACAACAGTGAGGAGACTCAGATCAAACTGTCAGGACGGAGAGTGAGGAGACTCAGAACAAACTGCCACAGGACGGAGAGTGAGGAGACTCAGAACAAACTGTCACAGGACGGAGAGTGAGGAGACTCAGAACAAACTGCCACAGGACGGAGAGTGAGGAGACTCAGAACAAACTGCCACAGGACGGAGAGTGAGGAGACTCAGAACAAACAACTGCCACAGGACGGAGTTAGGAGACTCAGAACAAACAACTGCCACAGGACGGAGAGTGAAGAGACTCAGATCAAACTGTCACAGAAGTGTATTGTTTTAATTTAAATTAATTAAAGGGTAAATAATAATAAATTTAATTAATTACATAGAATGGGAGAGCAGGTGATGTGTTACTGCTGCAATATGTGGGAGCTGGAGGACACCATTGATGTTCACGGTGATCACATTTGCAGTAAGTGTTGGCTGCTCGAGGAACTCCGGCTCCGTGTTGATGAGCTGGAGTCCGAGCTTCAAACACTGCGACACATCAGGGAGGGGGAGAGTTACCTGGACTCTGTGTTCCAGGAGGTAGTCACACCAATTAGATTAACTAATTCAGATGTAGCCCATGATCAGGGACAGGAGGGTGTGACTACGAGTGAGGCAGGTACGGGGATCCAGGAGGTAGTGTTGGAGGAGCCGCAGCCCTTGCTCTTGTCCAACAGGTTCGAGGCTCTTACTCCCTGTGAGGACGGGAGCAGGGACTGCAGGGAGGATGAGCAACCTGGCCACAGCACTGTGGTACGGGGAGCCATTCAAGTGGGGGGAGTAAAAAGAAATGTTGTAGTGGTAGGGGATAGTATCATTAAGGGGATAGATAGGGTTCTTTGCAGCCGAGAGCGAGAGTCCCGAAGGCTATGTTGCCTGCCGGTGCCAGGGTTAAGGACATCTCCTCTGGGCTGGAGAGAAACTTGGAGTGGGAGGGGGAAGATCCAGTTGTCGTGGTCCATGTTGGTACCAATGACATAGATAGGACAAGGAATGATGTTCTGCTGAGGGAGTATGAGCAGCTAGGGGCCAAATTAAAAAACAGAACCTCGAGGGTAGTAATCTCTGGATTACTACCTGAGCCACGAGCAAATTTGGCTAGGGTAAATAAAATCAGAGGGTTAAATGCGTGGCTCAAAGACTGGTGTGGGAGAAATGGGTTTTGCTACCTGGGACACTGGCACCAGTACTGGGACAGGAGAGAGCTGTTCCGTTGGGACGGACTTCACTTGGCCAGTGCTGGGACTAGAGTCCTGGCGAATCGAATAACTAGGGCTGTAGAGAGGGCTTTAAACTAATTAGTGGGGGGGAGGTTTCAAGAGAGCAAAAAATAAAAATGTCAGCGGAGAAGGCAATAGAGCAAAGTAGCAGTGGGGTAATTAAAAACCAGAGCGTGTCAGGAAGGGACAGAATATATAAAGATAAAGGTAAAGTAGTAAAGGGGGTAAAAGCAGGAATAAATTGTCACAAAACATATTTAAAAGTTCTTTATCTGAATGCACGCAGCATTCGTAACAAAATAGACGAATTGACGGTACAAATAACTACGTATGGGTATGATCTTGTGGCCATTACAGAAACATGGCTGCAGGGTGACAACGACTGGGAATTAAATATGCCAGGGTATTTAACAATCAGGAAGGACAGACAGGAAGGAAGAGGAGGTGGGGTAGCTATGTTAATAAAGGAAGGAATCACTGTATTACAGAGAAATGATATTGGGTCAAAGGATCAGGATAATGAAACAGTTTGGGTGGAGATAAGGAATAATAAAGGGAAAAAAACACTAGTGGGAGTAGTATATAGGCCTCCTAATAGTTGCAACTCTGCTGGAAGAAGTATTAATCAGGAAATAGTTGGGGCATGTAATAAGGGAACAGCAATAATTATGGGGGATTTTAACTATCATATTAACTGGACAAATCAAATTGGGCAGGGCAGCCTTGAGGAAGAGTTTATTGAGTGTATTAGGGATGGATTTCTTGAGCAGTATGTAACTGATCCTACAAGGGGGCAAGCAACCTTGGACCTGGTCCTGTGTAATGAGTCAGGATTAATTAATAATGTCCTAGTTAAGGATCCCCTTGGAATGAGTGACCATAACATGGTTGAATTCCATATCCAATTAGAGGGTGAGAAGGTTGGTTCTCAGACAAGCGTACTGAGCTTGAATAAAGGAGACTATGATGGTATGAGAGCGGAATTGATTAAAGTGGACTGGGAAAATAGATTAAAGGGTAAGACGGTACATGAGCAGTGGTGTTCATTTAAGGAGTTATTTTACAACTTTCAAAAAATATATATTCCACTGAGGAAAAAAGGATGTAAAAGAAATGACAGCCATCCGTGGCTAAGTAAAGAAATTAAGGATAGTATCCAACTAAAAACAAGGACATATAAGGTAGCCAAACTTAGTGGGAGGATAGAAGATTGGGAAGTCTTCAAAAGACAGCAAAAAGTAACTAAAGGATTGATTAAGAAAGGAAAGATAGATTATGAAAATAAATTAGCAAAATATATAAAAACAGATAGCAAGAGTTTCTATAGTTATATAAAAAGAAAAAGGGTGGCTAAGGCAAACGTAGGTCCCTTAGAGGATGAGACCGGGAAATTAACGGTGGGAAACATGGAGATGGCAAAAATGCTGAACAAATATTTTGTTTCAGTCTTTACGGTAGAGGACACTAAGAATATCCCAACACTGGACAAACAGGGGGCTCTAGTGGGGGAGGAGCTAAATACGATTAAAATCACTAAGGAATTGGTACTCAGTAAAATAATGGGACTCAAGGCGGATAAATCCGCTGGACCTGATGGCTTACATCCTAGGGTCTTGAGGGAAGTGGCAATAGGGATTGTGGATGCTTTGGTAATAATTTTCCAAAATTCCCTGGAATCAGCAAAGGTCCCAGCAGATTGGAAAACTGCTAATGTAACACCCTTATTTAAAAAGGGTAGTAGGCAGAAAGCTGGAAATTATAGACCAGTTAGTCTAACATCTGTGGTGGGTAAAATTTTGGAGTCTATTATTAAGGAGACAGTAACGGAACATTTAGATAAACATAATTTGATAGGACAAAGTCAGCATGGCTTTATGAAGGGGAAATCATGTCTGACAAATTTGCTTGAGTTCTTTGAGGACATAACGTACAGGGTGGATAAAGGGGAACCAATGGACGTAGTGTATTTAGACTTCCAGAAGGCATTCGACAAGGTGCCACATAAAAGATTATTGCTCAAGATAAAAAATCACTGGATTGGGGGGAATATTCTGGCATGGGTGGAGGATTGGTTATCTAACAGGAAGCAGAGAGTTGGGATAAATGGTTCATTCTCGGACTGGCAACCAGTAGCCAGTGGTGTTCCGTAGGGGTCGGTGCTGGGTCCCCAACTCTTTACAATCTATATTAACGATTTGGAGGAGGGGACCGAGTGTAACATATCAAAGTTTGCAGATGATACAATGATGGGAGGGAAAGTAGAAAGTGAGGAGGACATAAAAAACCTACAAGGGGATATAGACAAGCTGGGTGAGTGGGCAGAGATTTGGCAGATGCAATACAATATTGGAAAATGTGAGGTTATGCACTTTGGCAGGAAAAATCAGAGAGCAAGTTATTATCTTAATGGCGAGAAACTGGAAAGTACTGCAGTACAAAGGGATCTGGGGGTCCTAGTGCAAGAAAATCAAAAAGTTAGTATGCAGGTGCAGCAGGTGATCAAGAAGGCCAACGGAATGTTGGCTTTTATTGCTAGGGGGATAGATTATAAAAACAGGGAGGTATTGCTGCAGTTATATAAGGTATTGGTGAGACTGCATCTGGAATACTGCATACAGTTTTGGTGTCCATACTTAAGAAAAGACATACTTGCTCTCGAGGCAGTACAAAGAAGGTTCACTCGGTTAATCCCCGGGATGAGGGGGTGGACATACGAGGAGAGGTTGAGTAGATTGGGACTCTACTCATTGGAGTTCAGAAGAATGAGAGGCGATCTTATTGAAACATATAAGATTGTGAAGGGGCTTGATCGGGTGGATGCGGTAAGGATGTTCCCAAGGATGGGTGAAACTAGAACTAGGGGGCATAATCTTAGAATAAGGGGCTGCTCTTTCAAAACTGAGATGAGGAGAAACTTCTTCACTCAGAGGGTAGTAGGTCTGTGGAATTTACTGCCCCAGGAAGCTGTGGAAGCTACATCATTAAATAAATTTAAAACAGAAATAGACAGTTTCCTAGAAGTAAAGGGAATTAGGGGTTACGGGGAGCGGGCAGGAAATTGGACTTGAGGCTGAGTTCAGATCGGTCGAGGCCCTGTGGGTGGCGGAGCGGGCCCAGGGGCTGAGTGGCCGGGTCCTGCTCCTACTTCTTGTGTTCTTTAGATTTGAGGTGAGGATCAGGTCAGCCATGATCTTATTGAATGGCGGAGCAGGCTCGAAGGGCCGATTGGCCTACTCCTGCTCCTATTTCTTATGTTCTTATGTTCTTAACACCCCAATGAATGTCCTAGAATCACACAGAACGTATAGCACAGAAACCGGCTATTCGGCCCAACTGGTCCGCGCTCCACACCAGCCTCCTCCCACCCCTCTTCATCTCCCCCCATCAACATATCCTTCTATTCCTTTCTCCCTCGTGTGTTTATCTAGCTTCCCCTTAAATGCATCGATACTATTCACCTCAACCACTCCCTGTGGTAGCGAGTTCCACATTCTCACCACTCTCGGGGCAAAAAAGATTCTCCTGAATTCCCTGTTGGATTTATTAGTGACCAACATTCCCCATAATCTGTGTTTTATTCTTTTAATGCACGGTCCCTTTTGCGCATGTGTGGTATTTACAATGTAGAAGCCGGTGAGCGGCCACCGCACAACCTTTCCGATTCCTGCTCGCCATGCACGCGCAGCTGAGCAGGAGCATTGTTGGTGACGATCTTATATTGATGGCCCCTGGTTCTGGTCTCCCCCACAAGTGGAAACGTCTTCTCTACGTCTACCCCATCAAACCCCTTTTCATAATGTTGAAGTCCTCGATCAGGTCGCCCCTCAGCCTTTCCTGATAGGTATAACCTCTCGGTTCTGCTCTTTCTGCAACGTGTCACAGAGGGGTACAGAAAGAAAATAGACTCTGAGCCACATAAGGAGACATTCGGACAGGTGAGCAGAAAGCTTGGTCAAAGAGGCGGGTTTCAGGGAGGATGTTAAAGCGGGAGAGGCGTAGGGATTCAGGAAGGGAATTTAAAGGATCATTTTACCAATCGGCATTCCCACGTGCCCTTTTTTTCCCACAGGGAGTGCAAACTGGGATATCAGGCACTCACTCCGGTTCCCAACAGATGTTCCCAGTGGGATAAACTTCACACTGGGAACGATAATTGGTAAAACTACCCCGAGAGTGTCATCACACAGAATCATAGAATCTCACAGCACAGAAGGAGGCCATTCGGCCCATCGTGCCTGTGCTGGCTCTTTGAAAGAGCTCTCCAATTAGTCCCACTGTCCTGGCTCTTTGCCCATAGCCCTGCAAATCTTTCCTTTTCAACTATTTCTCCAATTCCCTTTTGAAAGTTATTATTGAATCTGCCACCACCGCCCTTTCAGGCAGCGCATTCCAGATCACAACAACTCGCTGCGTAAAAACATTCTCCTCATTTCCGCCTCTGGTTCTTTTGCCAATTACCTTAAATCGATGTCCTCTGGTTACCGACCCTCCTACCACTGGAAACAGTTTCTCCCTGCCTACTCTATCACATTGTCAAAATGCGTGAAATACTTCTCACAGTGAATTACTCTTGAAGCGCGGTGACCTAGTAAATAGAAAGAAGAAAGACTTGCATTTATATAGCGCCTTTCATGACCACCGGACGTCCCAAAGTGCTTTACAGCCAATGAAGTACTTTTGAACTGCAGTCACTGTTGTAATGTAGGAAACGCGACAGCCAATTTACACTCAGCAAGCTCCCACAAACAGCAATGTGATAATGACCAGATAATCTGTTTT
>JASTWF010001432.1:36802-39302 GCA_030390025.1 Squalus acanthias
CCCTCCGACAGTGCAGCGCTCCCTCAGTACTGCCCCTCCGACAGTGCAGCGCTCCCTCAGTACTGCCCCTCCGACAGTGCAGCGCTCCCTCAGTACTGACCCTCCGACAGTGCAGAGCTCCCTCAGTACTGCCCCTCCGACAGTGCAGCGCTCCCTCAGTACTGACCCTCCGACAGTGCTGCGCTCCCTCAGTACTGCCCCTCCGACAGTGCAGCGCTCCCTCAGTACTGCCCCTCCGACAGTGCGGCGCTCCCTCAGTGCTGCCCCTCCGACAGTGCAGCGCTCCCTCAGTACTGACCCTCCGACAGTGCGGCGCTCCCTCAGTGCTGCCCCTCCGACAGTGCAGCGCTCCCTCAGTACTGCCCCTCCGACAGTGCGGCGCTCCCTCAGTAATGCCCGTCCGACAGTGCAGCGCTCCCTCAGTACTGCCCCTCCGACAGTGCAGCGCTCCCTCAGTACTGCCCCTCCGACAGTGCAGCGCTCCCTCAGTACTGACCCTCCGACAGTGCAGAGCCCCCACAGTACTGCCCCTCCGACAGTGCGGCACTCCCTCAGTGCAGCCCCTCCGACAGTGCGGCGCTCCCTCAGTACTGACCCTCCGACAGTGTAGCGCTCCCTCAGTACTGCCCCTCCGACAGTGCGGCACTCCCTCAGTGCTGCCCCTCCGACAGTGCAGCGCTCCCTCAGTACTGCCCCTCCGACAGTGCGGCACTCCCTCAGTGCTGCCCCTCCGACAGTGCGGCACTCCCTCAGTACTGCCCCTCCGACTGTGCGGCGCTCCCTCAGTACTGCCCCTCCGACAGTGCAGCGCTCCCTCAGTACTGCCCCTCCGACAGTGCGGTGCTCCCTCAGTACTGCCCCTCCGACAGTGCAGCGCTCCCTCAGTACTGCCCCTCCGACAGTGCAGCGCTCCCTCAGTACTGCCCCTCCGACAGTGCAGCGCTCCCTCAGTACTGACCCTCCGACAGTGCAGAGCTCCCTCAGTACTGCCCCTCCGACAGTGCAGCGCTCCCTCAGTACTGACCCTCCGACAGTGCTGCGCTCCCTCAGTACTGCCCCTCCGACAGTGCAGCACTCCCTCAGTACTGCCCCTCCGACAGTGCAGCGCTCCCTCAGTACTGCCCCTCCGACAGTGCAGCGCTCCCTCGGTACTGCCCCTCCGACAGTGCGGCACTCCCTCAGTGCTGCCCCTCCGACAGTGCAGCGCTCCCTCAGTACTGCCCCTCCGACAGTGCGGCACTCCCTCAGTGCTGCCCCTCCGACAGTGCAGCGCTCCCTCAGTACTGACCCTCCGACAGTGCGGCGCTCCCTCAGTACTGCCCCTCCGACAGTGCGGCGCTCCCTCAGTACTGCCCCTCCGACAGTGCGGCGCTCCCTCAGTACTGCCCCTCCGACAGTGCATCGCTCCCTCAGTACTGTCCCTCTGACAGTGCGGCACTCCCTCAGTACTGTCCCTCTGACAGTGCAGCGCCCCCTCAGTGCTGCCCCTCCGACAGTGCAGCGCCCCCTCAGTACTGCCCCCTCCGACAGTGCAGCGCTCCCTCAGTACTGCCCCTCCCACAGTGCAGCGCTCCCTCAGTACTGCCCCTCCCACAGTGCAGCGCTCCCTCAGTACTGCCCCTCTGACAGTGCAGCGTTCCCTCAGTACTGCCCCTCTGACAGTGCAGCGCTCCCTCAGTACTGCCCCTCTGACAGTGCAGCGTTCCCTCAGTACTGCCCCTCTGACAGTGCGGCACTCCCTCAGTACTGCCCATCTGACAGTGCGGCACTCCCTCAGTACTGCCCCTCCGACAGTGCGGCGCTCCCTCAGTACTGCCCCTCTGACAGTGCAGCGTTCCCTCAGTACTGCCCCTCTGACAGTGCGGCACTCCCTCAGTACTGCCCCTCGGACAGTGCGGCACTCCCTCAGTACTGCCCCTCTGACAGTGCGGCACTGCCTCAGTACTGCCCCTCTGACAGTGCAGCGCTCCCTCAGTACTGCCCCTCTGACAGTGCGGCACTCCCTCAGTACTGCCCCTCTGACAGTGCAGCGCTTCCTCAGTACTGCCCCTCCGACAGTGCAGCGCTCCCTCAGTACTGCCCCTCCGACAGTGCAGCGCTCCCTCAGTACTGCCCCTCCGACAGTGCAGCGCTCCCTCAGTACTGCCCCCCCGACAGTGCGGCGCTCCCTCAGTACTGACCCTCCGACAGTGCTGCACTCCCTCAGTACTGCCCCTCCGACAGTGCAGCGCTCCCTCAGTACTGCCCCTCTGACAGTGCAGCGCTCCCTCAGTACTGCCCCCTCGACAGTGCAGCGCTCCCTCAGTACTGTCCCTCTGACAGTGCAGCGCTCCCTCAGTACTGTCCCTCTGACAGTGCAGCGTTCCCTCAATACTGCCCCTCTGACAGTGCGGCGCTCCCTCAGTACTGCCCCTCGACAGTGCAGCGCTCCCTCAGTACTGCCCCTCTGACAGTGCAGCGTCCCTCAGTACTGCCCCTCCGACAGTGCGGCACTCCCTCA
>JASTWF010001432.1:41802-83578 GCA_030390025.1 Squalus acanthias
TAAAGTGTTAAAAATTAACACGTCGAACAGAAAAACAGAACATTAAAAAACCATGTGCCTTTGTAAAAGTAACATCAAATGAAACAGGAAACACGATTATATATATAACCAATTGAAGTAGCTAAGAAATGCAAAGAACACCCTGGTTGAAGTGGTTTTGATTTACATATTGTAAAAGGTAC
Source organism: Squalus acanthias (assembly GCA_030390025.1). Taxonomy (NCBI): domain Eukaryota; kingdom Metazoa; phylum Chordata; class Chondrichthyes; order Squaliformes; family Squalidae; genus Squalus; species Squalus acanthias. The sequence continues at coordinate 41,985 of JASTWF010001432.1, forward strand.
ACAACAGGAGACTTTGTAAATATTACATCAATAGATGTACCAAGCAATCACATTATTTATGTGTTGAACTTGGAATACAAGGAGACGAGAAGTCTGTAATACAAGCAGTTAAGCCAATATTGAGAAATCAATGGAAGACCTTGCTAAGAATGGCATTAATAGATACTGCTGTTAAACCATTTTATGATAGGTTTTGAAACACCTATACAGCAGACAGGATTCTGAAAGTTAACAGCTGAATTAACAGTAAGAATAGAAAGAAGTCAACAGAGGTATGGCTAGAGATAATTAGCTTACATCAGCAGAAAACTTCAAAGGATAAACCACTTAAAAAAGGTATACAAATAGAGCTTTTCAGATAGAAAGTCAGAAGTCGCTGGAAAGGCAAGCGATTCACGCCTTCAGAACCACTCTGTAGGCCTACAACTCTTTGAGTCTCAGGTAATCAAGGTATTTGATTTTGGTAGATATTCTGGATTAAGAAATAAGTAGAAGTGTGGAAATGTAACGAAGTTAAGATTTGAGAGTAAGGATCTCTGATAAGAAATGTAAGCTATTTGTTTTTTGGACTGTTAAAGTTGCAATTGAAATCAACAGCTGTTAACTACATGTCGGTTCTTTAATAAATCTATATATTTTTAAAATTATCTCACAGAGTATTTCTGTATCAATCTCGCGAACTCAATTTCTGTACACTCTTCTGTGAGGAGTTGCAGAATTCTGGGGGGTTTTCCGGACCCTCATAATTTCCGGAAGGTTACAGTCTAGTTAAACTTGTTAAAAGTGCTATCCGGAGGATGGTAACATCTTCAGGCCGTTCCTTTCCTTTAGGGAGAGATAGTCTGACCTTTAGACCCAATTAAGCGTCTTTAGGATTCGGCTATCTCTAACTTTAGTTGAAGAGGAACGTCTGTGGAATACGCCTGATCTGGAGTAGCCCGAGAAGGGCGAGGACTTGTAATTATCCCTTCAAGAGATGGAGAGGGAGAGAGACAGTCAGAGAGAGAGACGTAGAGAGACAGAGAGTGAGAGATAGACAGAGAGAGAGAGATAGACAGAGAAAGAGATAGACAGAGAGAGATAGAGAGACAGAGAGACAGAGAGAGAGACAGCGAGAGAGAGAGAGAGAGAGTCAGAGAAACAAAGAGAGACAAAGAGAAAGAGACAGAGAGAGAGACAGAGACAGAGAGATAGAGAGTCAGAGAAACAAAGAGAGACATAGAGACAGAGAGAAAGAGACAGAGAGAGAGACAGAGAGAAAGAAACAGAGAGAGAGAGAGAGATAGAGAGTCAGAGAAACAAAGAGAAAAATAGAGACAAAGAAGAGACAGAGAGAGAGACAGAGACAGGGAGAGAGAGACAGACATATTGAGAGACAGTGATAGAGAAAGAGACAGACAGAGAGAGGATTTAGGTATATTTTCTGTGTACTCCCAGATCGCTATAAGTAGGAGTAAACACTGTAATCACGTATTATTGCAAAATATGACACTACTATTTTTACACGAGCTTACACTTGGGATAAACACCTAAGTGTATATTTCTGACATTAAGTGTATACAAATTGCAGGTTATGCAGTTAAAAGGAGTGCCATATGAACTTCGTTTTCCATTTAATGTGTTTTCTACTCTTCCTGCAGTTTTCAAGTCACAAATTCGCTTTGAAGTGAATCGTTGAACATCTGTCTATTTATATAACTAAAATCTTTGAGTCAGTCACACCATCGACCTCACAATTAAACTTTTCAAAAGGATGACAAAAAATAAGGAAAGACAGTCATTTCACGCTGGGTGTCTTCTGACCTGGAGCCAAAAATCCACCAATCGGCACGTTTCCCTCCCCAACAGCAATCAACCTCTAATGGACCTCAGAATGTCCTGACCATTCCAACGCTCTCCTGGCCAGCTTCCCACCGCCCACCCAGCCCCATTCACCCATCACCCCCTGTGCTCGCTGACCTACATTGGATCCCAGACCACCAACGCCTCGATTTTAAAATTCCCATCCTCGTGTTCTAATCCATCCACAGCCTCGCCCCTCCCTATCTCTGTAACCTCCTTCATAGAAACATAGAAACATAGAATCTAGGAGCAGGAGTAGGCCATTCGGCCCGTCGAGCCTGCTCCGCCATTCAATACGATCATGGCTGATCATCCAAATCCAGCACCCTGTCCCTGCCCCAATCCCCACAGTACTCACATCCCACCCTACCCCCGTAACCCCACGCATTTAATTCCCCCTAACATATCCCATCCTATCCCCATAACCCCACATATTTAATCCCCCCTAACACTAAGGGTCAATTTATCATAGCCAAATCAACCTAACCCACACATTTTTGGACTGTGGGAGGAAACCGGAGCACCCGGAGGAAACCCACGCAGACACGGGGAGAATGTGCAAACTCCACACAGACAGTCACCCGAGGTCAGATTCGAACCCGGGTCTCTGGCGCTGTGAGGCACCAGTGCTAACCACTATGCCACCGTGTTGCCCTGCAACCTTCTGAGATCGCTGCTCTCCTCCAATTCTGGCCTCTTGCGTATCCCCAACTTCCTTCGCTCCACCATTGGTGGCCGTGCCTTCAACTGTCTGGGTCCTAAGCTCTGGAATTCCCTCCTCAAACCTTTCCATCACTCTACCTCTCTCCCCACCTTTAAGGCACTCCTAAAAACCTACCATTTTGACCAAGCTTTTGGTCATCTGTCCGAATAATATCTCTTTATGTGGCTCGGTGTCAAATTTTGTCTCATTTACGCCCCTGTGAAGCAGCTTGGGGTGTTTTATTAAAAAAAGAAAGACTTGCATTTACATAGCGCCTTTCACAACCACTGGATTTCCCAAAGTGCTTTTCAGTCAATGAAGTACTTTTTGAAGTGTAGTCACTGTTGTATTGTGGGAAATGCTCAGCCAATTTACGCACAGCAAGCTCCCACAAACAGCAATGTGATAACGACCAGATAATCTGTTTTATTGAGGACGGTTGAGGGATAAATATTGGTCAGGACACCAGGGTTATCTCTCCTGCTCTTCTTTGAAATAGGGAAATAGGATCTTTTCCGTCCACCTGAGAGAGCAGACGGGGCCTCGCTTTAACGTTTCATCAGAAAGATGGCACTTCCGACAGTGCAGCACTCCCTCAGTACTGCCCCTCCGACAGTGCAGCACTTCCTCAGTACTGCCCCTCCGACAGTGCAGCGCTCCCTCAGTACTGCCCCCCCGACAGTGCAGCGCTCCCTCTGTACTGCCCCTCCGACAGTGCAGCACTCCCTCAGTACTGCCCCTCCGATAGTGCAGCACTCCCTCAGTACTGCCCCTCCAACAGTGCAGCACTCCCTCAGTACTGCCCCTCCGATAGTGCAGCACTCCCTCAGTACTGCCCCTCCGATAGTGCAGCACTCCCTCAGTACTGCCCCTCCGACAGTGCAGCACTCCCTCAGTACTGCCCCTCCGATAGTGCAGCACACCCTCAGTACTGCCCCTCCGACAGTGCAGCACTCCCTCAGTACTGCACCTCCGACAGTGCAGAGCTCCCTCAGTACTGCCCCTCCGACAATGCAGCGCTCCCTCAGAACTGCGCCTCCGACAGTGCAGCGCTCCCTCAGTACTGCCCCTCCGACAGTGCAGCGCTCCCCCTGTACTGCCCCTCCGACAGTGCAGCGTTCCCTCCTTACTGCCCCTCCGACAGTGCAGCGCTCCCTAAGTACTACCCCTCCGACAGTGCAGCGCTCCCTCAGTACTGCCACTCCAACAGTGCAGCACTCCCTCAGTACTGACTCTCTGACAGTGCAGCGCTCCCTCAGTACTGCCCCTCCGACAGTGCAGCACTCTCTCAGTACTGACCCTCTGACAGTGCAGCGCTCCCTCAGTACTGACCCTCTGACAGTGCAGCACTCACTCAGTACTGCCCCTCCGACAGTGCAGCGCTCCCTCAGTACTGCCCCTCCAACAGTGCAGCACTCCCTCAGTACTGCCCCTCCAACAGTGCAACGCTCCCTCAGTACTGCCCCTCCGACAGTGCAGCGCTCCCTCAGTACTGCCCCCCAACAGTGCAGCGCTCCCTCCTTACTGCCCCTCCGACAGTGCAGCGCTCCCTCCTTACTACCCCTCCGACAGTGCAGCACTCCCTCAGTACTGCCCCACCAACAGTACAGCACTGCCACTCCGACAGTACAGCAATCCCTCAGTACTGCCCCTCCGACAGTGCAGCACTCCCTCAGTACTGCCCCTCCGACAGTGCAGCGCTCCCTCAGTACTGCCCCTCCGACAGTGCAGCGCTCCCTCAGTACTGCCCCTCCGACAGTGCAGCGCTCCCTCAGTACTGCCCCTCCGACAGTGCAGCACTCCCTCAGTACTGCCCCTCCGACAGTGCAGCGCTCCCTCAGTACTGCCCCTCCAACAGTGCAGCGCACCCTCAGTACTGCCCCTCCGACAGTGCAGCACTCTCTCAGTACTGCCCCTCCGACAGTGCAGCGCTCCCTCAGTACTGCCCCTCCGACAGTGCAGCACTCTCTCAGAACTGCCCCTCTGACAGTGCAGCACTCTCTCAGTACTGCACCTCCGACAGTGCAGCGCTCCCAGAGTATTGCTCCTCCGACAGTGCAGCACTCCCTCAGTACTGCCCCACCGACAGTGCAGCACTCTCTCAGTACTGCCCCTCCGACAGTGCAGCGCTCCCTCAGTACTGCACCTCCGACAGTGCAGCGCTCCCTCAGTACTGCCCCACCGACAGTGCAGCACTCTCTCAGTACTGCCCCTCCGAGAGTGCAGCACTCCCTCAGTACTGCCCCTCCGACAGTACAGCGGAGTTCCATCAGTACTGCCCCTCCGACAGTGCAGCACTCCCTCAGTACTGCCCCTCCGACAGTGCAGCGCTCCCTCAGTACTGCCCCTCTGACAGTGCAGCACTCCCTCAGTACTGACCCTCCGACAGTGCGGCGCTCCCTCAGTACTGCCCCTCTGACAGTGCAGCACTCCCTCAGTACTGCCCCTCTGACAGTGCAGCACTCCCTCAGTACTGCCCCTCCGACAGTGCAGCGCTCCCTCAGTACTGCCCCTCCGACAGTGCAGCGCTCCCTCAGTACTGCCCCTCCGACAGTGCAGCGCTCCCTCAGTACTGCCCCTCCGACAGTGCAGCACTCCCTCAGTACCGCCCCTCCGAGAGTGCAGCACTCCCTCAGTACTGCCTCTCCGACAGTGCAGCACTCCCTCAGTACTGCCCTTCCGACAGTGCAGCGCTCCCTCAGTACTGCACTGGGAGTGTCGGCCTGGATTTTATGCTGTAGTCTCTGGGGGGGGACGTGAACCCGTAATCTTCTGACTCAGAGGCGTGATGAGCTATCCACTGAGCCACGGCTGACACTTACCTGGTTGGTTGTATAGTTTGATGACACAACAGCAATCTCTACACTGTAAAGTATTTGGGTGCAGTAAGGTGCCACATCATTGAGGCGGCTTGGCTGTGAAAGTATCCCTTCGACAGAGGGCACATCAGCCAAAGCGATGATCCTGCATCATCTAGCCTAGAACCCCAGTTTGCACAGGAGAGAGTACTAAACCTGGAGAGGAGAGGAGGGGAGAGGGGCGGAGAGGAGTGGAGAGGAGAGGAGAGGAGGGGAGAGGGGCGGAGGGCATAGGAGCGGAGAGCAGGCGAGGGGAGGGTAGAGGGCTGAGAGGAGAGGATGGGAGGGGAGAGGAAAGGAATAACGGGGTTGGCATAAGAACATAAGAATTATGATCAGGAGTAGGCCATTCGGCCCCTCGAACCTGCTTCTCTGTTCAATAAGATCTCCATATCCCTCGATTCCCTTTGTGCCCAAAAATCTATCGATCTCTGTCTTGAATATACTCAACGACTGAGCCTCCACAGCCCTCTGGGGCAGAGAATTCCAAAGATTCACCACCCTCTGAGTGATGAAATTTCTCCTCATCTCAGTCTTAAATGGCCGACCCCTTATTCTGAGACTATGACCCCTGGTTCTAGACTCCCCAGCCAGGGAAACATCCTCCCTCATCTACCCTGTCAAGCCCTCTAAGAATTTTGTATGTTTCAATGAGATCAGCTCTCATTCTTCTAAACTCCAGAGAATATAGGCCTAGTCTACTCAATCTCTCCTCATAGGACAATCCTCCCATCCCAGGAATCAGTCTGGTGAACCTTCGTTGCATTCCCTCTATGGCAAGTATATCCTTCCTTAGGCAAGGAGACCAAAACTGTACACAATACTCCAGGTGTGGTCTCACCAGGGCCCTATATAATTGCAGAAAGACATCTTTACTCTTGTACTCCAACCCCTTTGTAATAAAGGCCAACATACCATTTGTCTTCCTAATTGCTTGCTGTATCTGCATGTTAACTTTCTGTGATTTGTGTACATGGACACCCAAATCCCCGAATACCAACATTTCCCAATCTCTCACTGTATAAAAAATATTCTGCTTTTCCATTCTTCCTACCAAAGTGGATAATTTCACACTTCCCCACATTATACTCCACCTGCCAACTTCTCACCCACTCACTTAACCTGTCTAAATCCCTCGGCAACCTCTTTGCGTCCTCTCACAGCTTACTTTCCCACCCAGCTTTCTCACAACCACTTTTTCACAGATAGTCATTCAAGGTAACATATAATTGTGGCATGAAATTCTAAGCAAATCAACGTGAGCCTGGTCATGTTAATTTTTTATATTCGTTCCTGGGAGGTGGGTGTCGCCGGCAAGGCCGGCATTTATTGCCCATCCCTAATTGCTCTCGAGAAGGTGGTGGTGAGCCATCTTCTTGAACCGCTGCAGTCCGTGTGGTGAAGGTACTCCCACAGTGCTGTTAGGGAGGGAGTTCCAGGATTTTGACCCAGCGACGATGAAGGAACGACGATATATTTCTAAGTCAGGATGGTGTGTGACTTGGAGGGGAACTTGGAGGTGGTGGTGTTCCCATGCGCCTGCTGCCCTTGTCCTTCTAGGTGGTGGAGGTCACAGGTTTGGGAGGTGCCGTCGAAGAAGCCTTGGCGAGTTGCTGCCAATATAGTTATTTACAATGGAAAAATAATGTTACAAATTGCATTATCTTGTAAATCTGATGCCACTTTTCAAAGAAAAATATCTATCTTGCAGACTATGATCTTCAAACCTGGTCCAATTGGGTCTTATTTCTGCATCTGGTGTGGGACTGGAGTCACAAGTAGGCCAGACTGGGTAAGGGCAACAGGTTTCCTTCCCTGTCAGCTGTGGCTCAGTGGGCAGCACTCTCACCTCTGATTCTAGAAGGTTGTGGGTTCAAGTCCCACTCCAGGGACTTGAATACAAAAATTTAGGCTGACACTCCAGTGCAGTGCTGAGGGAGCGCTGCACTGTCGGAGGTGCCGTCTTTTGGATGAGACGTTAAACCGAGGCCCCGTCTGCTCTCTCAGGTGGATGTAAAAGATCCCATGGCACTATTTTGAAGAAGAGCAGGGGAGTTCTCCCCGGTGTCCTGACCAATATTTATCCTTCAACCAACATCACTAAAACAGATTATCTGGTCATTTTTACATTGCTGTTTGTGGGAGCTTGCTGCCGTGTTTCCTACATTACAACAGTGACTACACTTCAAAAAAGTACTGCATTGGCTGTAAAGCGCTTTGGGATGTCTGGCGGTCATGAAAGGCGCTATAGAAATGCAAATCTTTCTTCTAAGGACATTAGTGTGTGAACTAGTTGAGATTATTTTACAATGCTTCATAATCACTTTCACTGATACCAGCATTTTACTTTCCAGATTTACTTATTTATTTTTAAACAGATTTGCAAATTCTCAAACTGCTCTATTGGGATTTGAACTCATATCCATCTAGGTTTAGCATAGGCCTGATTAACTAGATTACAAGTCAAGTACCATAACCATTACTCTACCGTAGCCAGTGTGGTGGGCATGGGAAGGTCTGAATAGAGTGAATGCCCCTGTAGTTAGAGGAACTAAGAACATAAGAATTAGGAGCAGGAGTCGGCCATTCGGCCCCTCGAGCCTACTCCGCCATTCAATAACATCATGTCTGATCTTCGACCTCAACCCCACTTTCCCGCCCGGTCCCCATATCCCTTGATTCCCTTAGTGTCCAAAAATCTATCGATCTCTGTCTTGAATATACTCAACGACTGAGCATCCACAGCCCTCTGGGGTAGAGAATTCCAAAGATTCACCACCCTCTGAGTGAAGAGCTATTTGCACAGCACTCACTGCACGCCTTTTCATGAACCGGTGGCGCGCTCGATGCAGACAACATTCCCTAAAGATAAGACAACTGTTCTCACATAGCTGCCGAAAGATTTTGATTAAGGGATTTCAAACTTGGCAGCACTGTAATACGCGTCATATAGGACGTTGCTAAGCAACATCAGCCATTATATGTCACCAACTGGGATGGGAAAGAGTTGTTAAATTGACCAGAGTTTGGTGATGAGATTCCTTCCCTGTTTGGTAACGAGGATGTCATAATGGCGATGACGCTGCAGACAAATTCACGCCAGTATTAGTGCTATTCAGTATAACAACAGTCACTGCACTGCAAAGCAATTGGTGGAAGTGAAGCATTTAGAGCTTTTTCTGAGAGGTGTGATCAGGTGCTATATAAATGCAAACCTTCCTTTCAAACATATCTTCCCCATAAATTGTAATGTTACAACTGACGGTTGCGCGAACTGCAATCCATCTTGAAGGGAGTGTCGGGACCCTGTTACACAGTGCAGGTAAATCCACATGCAGCACCTGTGCCCCATTAATAACAACCTGTATTTATAGCGTGATTTTAAAATTCTCATCCTTGTGTTCAAATCCCTCCATGGCCTCGCCCCTCCCTATCTCTGTAACATACAGTTCTGGATAAGCAAAAATTTTCTCCAATTAAATATTGGGAAGACTGAAGTCATTGTTTTCGGTCCCCGCCACAAACTCCGTTCCCTAGCCACTGACTCCATCCCTCTCCCTAACATCTGTCTGAGGCTGAACCACACTGTTCGCAACCTTGGTGTCATATTTGACCCTGAAATGAGCTTCCGACCACATATCCGCGGCATAACTAAGACCGCCTATTTCCACCTCCGTAACCTCGCCCGTCTCTGCCCTTGCCTCAGCTCATCCGCTGCTGAAACCCTCATCCATGCCTTTGTTACCTCTAGACTTGACTATTCCAACGCACTCCTGGCTGGCCTCCCACATTCACCCCTCGTAAACTTGAGGTCATCTAAAACTCGGCTGCCCGTGTCCTAACTCGCACCAAGTCCCGTTTACCCATCACCCCTGTGCTCGCTGACCTACATTGGCTCCCGATTAAGCAGCACCTCGATTTCAAAATTCTCATCCTTGTTTTCAAATCGCTCCATGGCCCCTCCCTATCTCTGTAATCTCCTTCAACCCCACAACCCTCCGAGATATCGGCGCTCCTCTAATTCCGGCCTCTTGAGGATCCCCGATTTTAATCGCTCCACCATTGGCGGCCGTGCCTTCAGCTGCCTGGACCCTAAACTCTGGAATTCCCTCCCTAAACCTCTCCACCTCTCTCTCCTCCTTTAAGATGCTCCTTAAAACCAACCTCTTTGCCCAAGCTTTGAGTCACCTGCACTAATATCTCCTTATGTGGCTCGGTGTCAAATTTTGTTTGATTTACGCTCCTGTGAAGCATCTTGGGACGTTTCACGATGTGAAAGGCGCTGTATAAATACAAGTTGTTGTTGTTGATTTCAGTGAAGAAGAAAGGGCCCCAAGGTGCTTCACAAAAAGAAAAACGGATCGGACACTGAGGGGTTAATGTTACCCTCACTGGCCCAGTGGGAAACTGACGGGATCCAGTGCGATAGAGAATAAGACCCCGATATTGACGGGGCGGAGGGTGCGGGGGAAACCCGGCAAGGCAGAGGTTGCGGAGGTCCTGCTGAATCTCATGGCAGGGTCTCATTAGAATTTTCCTTCTTCCGTTTCCCGCCCGGCAACCGGCCAGATTGACAGGCTGTCGGGCAGGAGGGAAAACCAACATCACGAGGTCGCAGTCGGGGACCCTTGGGGACGGTCCCTGGGAATTGGGGGGGGGGGTGCGGTAGGAGGGAGCGAGAAGGCTGGGGCGGTTGGTGGGGGGGGAGGGGGTGGTGGTGGAGAGGCCATCACGGGAGGGATGGAGCGAGAGATCCGGACTGGAGGGGGAAGGTCTGCAATCACAGGAGGGCTGCAAGTTTCCGAAGGAACTGAGATGGACAAGGGGTGATTTGATTGAGGTTTTTAGGATTTTGAAAGGTATTGATTGGGTAGATAGAGAGGTGGGGGAGTCTAGGACAAGGGGACATCACCTTAAATTCCGAGCCAGGCCATTCAGGAGAGAAGTTAGGAAACACTTCTTCACACAAAGGGTGGTACAAGTGTGGAACTCTCTCCCACAAGAAGCAGTAGATGCTAGCTCAATTAATAATCTGAGATCGATAGATAGTTACTAGCCAAGGGTATAAAACATTGGCCCAGAAATTGACCTATACCTGTAGGGCCACCGGAAGTGCCGGTTTCGCGCATGCACGGGAAACCGGAACTTCCGGTCTCGTGAAGGAAGGGGTTCGCGGATCAACCGCGTGCGCGGGAGAGGCAGCGCGCACGCAGCGAACTTCGGCTTTTTTTACTGGTTTCTCCGTGCGGGTAAGTCCCTAGCAGCTGCGCGGGGAAAAAGCAGGCGCAAGGCCTGCTTTTAACAAGGTAAGTGGCGAATTAAGTAAAATTAAAACATTTTTTCCACAGGTTTATTATTTTTAAATACTTTAAAGAAAGGTAACTTTATTTTCAGCCCCGTTAAAAACTGTAATTAATTTTTTCAAAAATTTAAATTATTGTTTAAAATAGTTATTTTATGTAATTTATAGTTATTTTAAAAATGTGATGTTTTTTTTTAATTTATTTGAAGTTTTAGTTAGGTTTTGGGGCCGATCTCTATTCATAGATTTGACAGGTCTTCCTGTCAAATCTATGAATGGAGATTCCCTGCTCCGATTGGCTCCCCATGGCCCACGTGATCCCAGGGGACGCTTCGAACTAACTGCGCCCCTGGGATACACGAGCACTGCACACCGGCAGCTGGAGGAGGCCCAGGATCAGAATCCCATGCGGGCCCAGAGCACAACGGCAGGCGCGCGATGTTAGTGCACCCGCTATACTTGCACCCGCGGGAAGCCTCCAACCCGAATTTCTGGCCCAATATGGAGCCAAGGCAGGTGGATGTAATTAAGATACAGATCAGCCATTATCTCATTGAAGAGTGGAACAGACTCGAGGGGCTGAGTAGCCTCCTCCTGTTCCTATGTTCCCTAGGGTTGATCACGCCCTTGTCTATGAGGGTACGTTCCTGATGTCGTCTTTCTTCTTAGGCATTGGACTCCTTACCCCACTGACTGCAATCTTTTCTCTCCTTCCAATGGTTAAACAGTCCTTCTTTACACCCTGGCGTCTGGCAAACCAAACTTCTCAGTAACTTTCCATTCTCTCTGTCACTCTCAGTTTCTAATCATAGAATCATAGGGGGAAAAATTCGGTTGCTTTGCGCCTCCCATTAGCACCCTAAGAGGGCGCTAATGGGGCAGAGTGCAACTAGCGCCCGGGCGCGGCGATGTTTGCGCCGCTCGCGAAATTGACCAGACATTTTGCGGTGCCACTAAACACTACTGCCACGATCTCCTGCGCCCGCAGATCGTGACATCAGTCGAGCGTGCAACGCCCCGGTTGCGCCCCGGACCGGATATTGAGTGGCGCCCCCTGCCTTTCCGCCTGCCGCGAGCAACGACAGGTTGAGGGGAGCGTTTTGCTGTCAGGAAGAGACTTCTGTGTGAAGGAGTTTTGGGTACTGAGCAGCACTTTGCAGGTTCATTTTGATTTCACCTTCCTTGCATTGATTTAGAAGAGACTGTGGGGGCTGCACTCTGAGATCTTTCCTGGGCCTCTCCATTGTTCTTTCCAGCAGATTTGATGTACAGGTCTCGCCAGGCCGAGATTCAAGGCTGCAATGAGCAGGGTAGGGATGGAGAGCAAGATTGACCCTCCCCTTTAAGAACTGGCCGGCGCCAGTGTGTCTGTGTTCCATTGCTGACTGACATCACATGAGCTTCGCCAGCGCTCTGAGGTAGCGCCTCACTCCTCGACGTTAGCGCCTTAAGAGAGGTGTGTAGTGCCTGATTTAGCACTCCAATCACCTCCAGGGGCGATAAAAGTCAAGTTTGCAGTTGGAGGCGATAATTAGCGCCACGCGCTAAACTTTGCGCCCGGCCGATAATTGCGCCCCAAATGGGGCGACACCGAATTTCTCCCCCATAGAATCATACAGCTCAGAGGGAGGCCATTCAGGCCATCGTGCCTGTGCCGGCTCTTTGAAAGAGCTCTCCAATTAGTCCCACTCCCCTGCTCTTTCCCCACAGCCCTGCACATTTTTCCCCTTCAGTATTTATCCAATTCCCTTTTGAAAGTTACTATTGAATCTGCTTCCACCGCCCTTTCAGGCAGCGCATACCTGATCACAACAACTTGCTGTTCAAAAAAATTCTTCTCATCTCTCCTCTGGTTCTTTTTGCCAATCACCTTCAATCTGTGTCCTCTGGTTACCGACCCTCCTGCCACTGGAAACAGTTTCTTCTTATTTACTCTATCAAAATCCTTCAAGATTTTGAACGCCTCTATCAAATCTCCTCTTAACCTTCTCTCTGCTCTAAGGAGAACAACCCCAGCTTCTCCAGTCTCTCCACATAACTGAAGTCTCTCGTTCCCTGGTGCCATTCTAGTAAATCTCCTCCGCACCCTGTCCAAGGCCTTGACATCCTTCCTAAAGTGTGGTGCCCAGAATTGGACACAATACTCCAGTTGGGGCCGAACCAGTGAAAAACAGACACAAATGCGAGAAATCCAAGCCTTGGGCATAAAGGCACAGGACCAAGCTCTTCAGGATGACCTTTAGCAACTTCCCTTTCCAAATAAAACCCATATCATTTTGATTAACTTTTCAAGTAAGCGTGCGGAATAATAAAATCAAAAATAGGCACATTCACAGTTGAGTCATGAAGCTCTAATCATCATTACGCGGACTATCTTGCTCCACACATTCAAAGGGCTGGAAAATCATGTCTTGAAACTAAGATCTAATGTCCTTCTGTGTGTCTTTTCAGAAATGCTATTAATTCATGCACAAGCCTATTTTCCGGCGAATACAAGCTCGAAATTGGTTTTCTCACTTGGGCTTTGCTCATCTTTGTCCTTGTGCCAGTGATTGCCATACTTCACAATAGCTTTAATTAAAGGACTTAACCAAGCATCTGTGCTATTTACGAGTCCTATTTTACTATAAAAATTATGAATATTGATACGGTTTTGTGAGGGAATACTCTCCACTTGCCTGGACGATTGCAGCTCCAACAACACTCAAGAAGCTCGACACCATCCAGGACAAAGCAGCCCGCTTGATTGGCACCCCATCCACCACCTTAAACATTCACTCCCTCCACCACCGGCGTACCATGTCTGCAGTGTGAACCATCTACAAGATGCACTGCAGTAACTCGCCAAGGCTTCATAGGCAGCACCTCCCAAACCCGCGACCTCTTTCACCTAGAAGGACAAGGGCAGCAGGCGCATGGGAACGCCACCACCTCCAAGTTCCCCTCCAAGTCACACACCATCCTGACTTGGAAATATATCGGCCGATCCTTCATCGTCGCTGGGTCAAAATCCTGGAACTCCCTCCCTAACAGCACTGTGGGAGCACCTTCACCACACGGACTGCAGCGGTTCAAGAAGGTGGCTCACCACCACCTTCTCAAGGGCAACTAGGGATGGGCAATAAATGCCGGCCTTGCCAGGGACGCCCACATAACATTAACGGAGAAAAAAATATATCCCCCCCCCCCCACCCCCGCCCCACACCCCCCTCCAGGAATGAAAATGGGGAGAAACAAAACTGGAAGCTGCAGAGACAGAAAGAGAAAAGACCTTGGGGCAGGAATTCCAGGTCGTCGTGCTTTGCTGGTGGAACAAGATTCCCGATCATCTGTAGCCAATGATGTAGAACCTTGTCCCAAATCATGGAGATGGAATCATTATGATAATAGGAGTAGGCAGCTGTGCTTATATATATTTCTTTTAATTCATTCTCGGGATGTGGGTGTCGCTGGCGAGGCCAGCATTTATTGCCCATCCCTAGTTGCCCTTGAGAAGGTGGTGGTGAGCCGCCTTCTTGAACCGCTGCAGTCCGTGTGGTGAAGGTACTCCCACAGTGCTGTTAGGGAGGGAGTTCCGGGATTTTGACCCAGTGACGATGAAGGAACGGCCGATATACTTCCAAGTCAGGATGGTGTGTGGCATGGAGGGGAACTTGGAGGTGGTGGTGTTCCCATGCGCCTGCTGCCCTTGTCCTTCTAGGTGGTGGAGGTCGCGGGTTTGGGAGGTGCTGCCGAAGAAGCCTTGGCGAGTTGCTGCAGTGCATCTTGTAGAGGGTACACACTGCAGCCACGGTGCGCCGGTGGTGGAGGGAGTGAATGTTTAATGTACAACAGAGGTACCAGCCCCTACTGCCGGCACAGGAATTGGAGCAGTAGCACTGGGGCTCTGAGTGAGAGGTAGGGTTGAACGGGCCCGTTGAATTAATTTCCCCAACAAGAAACACAGGCCTCAATCTTACGGAAACCGATCCCCTCCGAGGCACATTTTGGAGCCTTTGGAAGGACCTCAGCTCTCAGCTGGCACGGCTTCCTCTGGGGCCCACTCAGTCGACCATCAGCATTCAAATGAGCTGACCCCGCCTTGTCCCCAGATGCTCCAGCTTCGCCACATTGCTGCGTCATTTCACCGAGTCTACAGCACAGAAAGAGGCCATTGGGCCCAACTGCTCCGTGCCGGTGTTTCTGCTCCACACGAGCCTCCTCCCACCCCTCTTCATCTCACCCCATCAACATATCCTTCTAGTCCTCTCTCCCTCATGTGTTTATCTAACCTCCCCTTAAATGCATCTACGCTATTCGCCTCAACCACTCCCTGTGGTAGCGAGTTCCACATTCTCCCCACTCTCTGGGTAAAGAAGTTTCTCCTGAATTCCCTATTGGATTTATTCATGACTATCTTATATTGATGGCCCCTAGTTTTGGACTCCCCCACAAGTGGAAACATCTTCTCTGCGTCTACCCTATCGAACCCTTTCATAATCTTGAAGACCTCTATCAGGTCACCCCTCAGCCTTCTCTTGTCTAGAGAAAAGAGCCCCAGCCTGTTCAGCCTTTCCTGACAGTTATAACCTCTCAGTTCTGCTCACATCCTCCTATTATCTTTCATTCTTCCTTTCTTTTAATAGTAGATGAGAATGTTCGAGAGACTTGATACTGCTTCTCGCAGTCTGCAGCTCTGAATGCCGACAATACTGCGGATGTTTCAATTTAGCACGGACTGCTGCGATACAGTGAAGCATTTCAGAGCCTCAAGAAACCTGATTATTATCGCTGTTCAATTTCCTTTCTGACTACATTGAAATGCAGATGTTGTAGCTCAGCAGCATTTTCAAGGGACAAAGAATGTGTTTTTTATTACGCTGAAGGGAAGAAATCTGCAGCATCAGATGAACTGTAGCATGAACGCTTGACCTCCAAAAATGCTGTAACGTAACGCTGGTCATTGAATCGAGGACATCATCACTAGAACAAGGCGCTGCAGCGCAGAGGCTAGAAACAGAGTGGCTCAGTGGGCAGCACTCTCGTCTCTGAGTCAGAAGGTTGTGGGTTCAAATCCCACGCCAGGGACCTGAGGAACAAACCTAGGCTGACACCCCCAGTGCAGTACTGAGGGAGCGCTGCACTGTCAGAGGGGCAGTACTGAGGGAGCACTGCACTGTCGGAGGGGCAGTACTGAGGAATGCTGCACTGTCGGAGGGGCAGTACTGAGGGAGCACTGCACTGTCGGAGGGGCAGTACTGAGGGAGCGCCGCACTGTCGGAGGGGCAGTACTGAGGGAGCACTGCACTGTCGGAGGGGCAGTACTGAGGGAGTGCTGCACTGTCAGAGGGGCAGTACTGAGGGAGCGCTGCACTGTCAGAGGGGCAGTACCGAGGGAGCACTGCACTGTCGGAGGGGCAGTACTGAGGAATGCTGCACTGTCGGAGGGGCAGTACTGAGGGAGCACTGCACTGTCGGAGGGGCAGTACTGAGGAATGCTGCACTGTCGGAGGGGCAGTACTGAGGGAGCACTGCACTGTCGGAGGGGCAGTACTGAGGGAGCGCTGCACTGTCGGAGGGGCAGTACTGAGGGAGTGCTGCACTGTCGGAGGGTCAGTACTAAGGAAGCATTGCACTGTCGGAGGGGCAGTACTGACGGAGCGCTGCACTGTCGGAGGGGCAGTACTGAGGGAGTGCTGCACTTTCAGAGGGTCAGTACTGAGGGAGCGCTGCACTTTCAGAGGGGCAGTACTGAGGGAGCGCTGCACTGTCAGAGGGGCAGTACTGAGGGAGCACTGCACTGTCGGAGGGGCAGTACTGAGGAATGCTGCACTGTCGGAGGGGCAGTACTGAGGGAGCACTGCAGGAGGGTCAGTACTGAGGGAGTGCTGCACTTTCAGAGGGGCAGTACTGAGGGAGCATTGCACTGTCGGAGGGTCAGTACTGAGGGAGCGTTGCACTGTCGGAGGGTCAGTACTGAGGGAGTGCTGCACTGTCGGAGGGTCAGTACTGAGGGAGAGCTGCACTTTCAGAGGGGCAGTACTGAGGGAGTGCTGCACTGTCGGAGGGTCAGTACTGAGGAAGCATTGCACTGTCGGAGGGGCAGTACTGACGGAGCGCTGCACTGTCGGAGGGGCAGTACTGAGGGAGTGCTGCACTTTCAGAGGGTCAGTACTGAGGGAGCGCTGCACTGTCGGAGGTTCAGTACTGAGGGAGCGCTGCACTGTCGGAGGTTCAGTACTGAGGGAGAGCTGCACTTTCAGAGGGGCAGTACTGAGGGAGCGCTGCACTGTCGGAGGGTCAGTACTGACGGAGCGCTGCACTGTCGGAGGTGTCGTCTTTTGGATGAGACGTTGAACTGATGCCCCGTCTGCCACCTCAGGTGGATATAAAAGATCCCATGGCACTATTTCGAAGAAGAGCAGGGGAGTTATCCCCGGTGTCCTGGGGCCAATATTTATCCTTCAACTAATATCACTAAAAAAACAGATTATCTGGTCCATTATCACGTTGCTGTTTGTGGGAGCTTGCTGTGCACAAATTGGCTGCCACATTTCCTACATTACAAACAGTGACTACACTTCAAAAAATCTAATTCATTGGCTGTAAAGCGCTTTGGGATATCCTGAGATCATGAGAGATGCTGTATAAAATGATCCAACCGACACGATAGTTCAAAAATAAGGTTAAATTTAAACCAAAGAGAAACTTAGAAATTTAAATCATAATATTATCTGTGCCTACCAGACACTCTATACCTGCGGGGCCCGCTAGTTGCTTAGACAGGCTTGGCGAGCGTATTTGAAGGGGAAGCTGGATAAACACATGAGGGAGAAAGGAATAGAAGGATACGTTGATGGGGTGAGATGAAGAGGGGTGGGAGGAGGCTGGTGTGGAGCATAAGCACCGGCACGGACCAGTTGGGCTGAATGGCCTGTTTCTGTGCTGGACATTCTATGTAATATTAATTGAGTCGGCGCACGAGGGGGACACTTGCAAGTTTGCTTAGCTGTTGATGACACGAGGGCAACCCAGGGTCACCCTTATAGGTCAATTAAAAATGGCCCGCTGAGGGGGAATGACAGCTGCACAGTCAAGGAATGTGAAGACACAGTCTTGGGCTATTCTTACACACTGCCTCACGAGGATGTTGCCAGGACTGGAGAATTTTAGCGATGAGGAAAGATTGGTTAGGCTGGGGTTGTTTTCTTTGAAATAGAGGAGGCTGAGGGGAGACCTAATTGAGGTGTATAAAATTAGGAGGGGCCGAGATAGAGTGGATAGGAAGGACCTATTTCCCCTAGCAGAGAGATAAATAAGCAGGGGACACAGATTTAAAGTAATTGGTAGAAGGATTAGAGGGGATTTGAGGAGAACTTTATTCACCCAGAGGGCGGTGGGGGTCTGGAACTTAGATATGCACTTGAAGTGCTGTAACCTACAGGGCTACGGACCAAGAGCTGGAAAGTGGGATTAGGCTGGAGAGCTCTTTCTTGGCCAGCACAGACACAATGGGCCCAATGTACCATAAACCTTGGCTCTTGCCAACCTGCAGCCACTAGATACTCTAGGTTTAGGTAGCTGGGCCGTGCCCCACAGAGAGACTGTGCAATTCACAACAGCTACAGGGAAACTAAACTCAATGTAGATTTCTTTTCGTTCATTTCAGGACCTCATCAATGTGACGTTGGTTTCCACAACGAAACACCTTTCCGCGGGTCAGTAGGTGGAGCTCTCGCCTCTGAGTCAGACAGTTGAGGAATCGAGGCCGATTCCCGAGACTTGAGCAGAAGGTCTCGGCCGACACTGCCAGTGCAGTACCGAGGGAGTGCTGCACTGTCGGAGGGGCAGTACTGAGGGAGCGCTGCACTGTCGGAGGGGCAGTACCGAGGGAGAGCTGCACTGTCGGAGGGGCGGTACTGAGGGAGAGCTGCACTGTCGGAGGGGCAGTACCGAGGGAGAGCTGCACCGTCGGAGGGGCAGTACTGAGGGAGCGCTGCACTGTCGGAGGGGCAGTACCGAGGGAGAGCTGCACCGTCGGAGGGGCAGTACTGAGGGAGCGCTGCACTGTCGGAGGGGCAGTACCGAGGGAGCGCTGCACTGTCGGAGGGGCAGTACTGAGGGAGCGCTGCACTGTCGGAGGGGCAGTACCGAGGGAGAGCTGCACTGTCGGAGGGGCGGTACTGAGGGAGAGCTGCACTGTCGGAGGGGCAGTACCGAGGGAGAGCTGCACCGTCGGAGGGGCAGTACTGAGGGAGTGCTGCACTGTCGGAGGGGCAGTACTGAGGGAGTGCTGCACTGTCGGAGGGGCAGTACTGAGGGAGCGCTGCACCGTCGGAGGGGCAGTCCTGAGGGAGCGCTGCACTGTCGGAGGGTCAGTACTGAGGGAGTGCTGCACTGTTGGAAGGACAGTACTGAGGAAGTGCTGCACTGTCGGAGGGACAGTACTGAGGGAGTGCTGCACTGTCGGAGGGGCAGTACTGAGGGAGCGCTGCACCGTCGGAGGGGCAGTACCGAGGGAGTGCTGCACTGTCGGAGGGGCAGTACTGAGGGAGCGCTGCACCGTCGGAGGGTCAGTACTGAGGGAGTGCTACACTGTCGGAGGGGCAGTACTAAGGGAGCGCTGCACTGTCGGAGGGGCAGTACTGAGGGAGCGCTGCACTGTCGGAGGGGCAGTACTGAGGGAGCGCTGCAGAGTCGGAGGGGCAGTACTGAGGGAGCGCTGCACTGGCGGAGGGGAAGTACTGAAGGAGCACCGCACTGTCGGTGGGACAGTACTGAGGGAGCACCGCACTGTCGGAGGGGGCGGTACTGAGGGAGCGCTGCACTGTCGGAGGAGCAGTACTGAGGGAGCACCGCACGGTCGGAGGTGCACTACTGAGGGAGCGCTGCACTGTCGGATGGGCAGTACTGAGGGAGCGCTGCACTGTCGGAGGGGCAGTACTGAGGGAGCGCTGCACTGTCGGAGGGGCAGTACTGAGGGAGCGCTGCACTGTCGGACGGTCAGTACTGAGGGAGCGCTGCACTGTCGGAGGGGCAGTACTGAGGGAGCGCTGCACGGTCGGAGGGGCAGTACTGAGGGAATGCTGCACTGTCGGAGGGGCAGTACTGAGGGAGCGCTGCACTGTCGGAGGGGCAGTACTGAGGGAGCGCTGCACTGTCGGAGGGTCAGTACTGAGGGAGCGCTGCACTGTCGGACGGTCAGTACTGAGGGAGCGCTGCACTGTCAGAACGGCAGTACTGAGGGAGCAAAGCACTATCGGAGGGACAGTACTGAGGGAGCACTGCATGTCGGACGGTCAGTACTGAGGGAGCGCTGCACTGTCAGGCGGTCAGTACTGAGGGAGCGCTGAACTGTCGGAGGGGCAGTACTGAGGGAGTGCTGCACTGTCGGAGGAGCAGTACTGAGGGAGCGCTGCACTGTCGGAGGGCAGGAATAAGGGAGCTGTGCACTGTCGGAGGGGCAGCACTGAGAGAGCACTGCACTGTCGGAGGGTTGGAACTGAGGGAGCGCTGCACTGTCGGAGGGGCAGTACTGAGGGAGCGCCGCACTGTCGGAGGGCAAGTACTGAGTGAGCGCTGCACTGTCGGAGGGGCAGTACTGAGGGAGCGCTGCACTGTTGGAGGGGCAGTACCGTGGGAGCGCTGCACTGTCGGAGGGGCAGTACTGAGGGAGCGCTGAACTGTCGGAGGGTCAGTACTGAGGGAGCGCTGCACTGTCGGAGGGGCAGTACTGAGGGAGTGCTGCACTGTCGGAGGTGCAGTACTGAGGGAGCGCCGCACTGTCGGAGGGGCAGTACTGAGGGAGCGCTGAACTGTCGGAGGGTCAGTACTGAGGGAGCGCTGAACTGTCGGAGGGTCAGTACTGAGGGAGCGCTGCACTGTCGGAGGGGCAGTACTGAGGGAGTGCTGCAGTGTCGGAGGGGCAGAACTGAGGGAGCGCCGCACTGTCGGAGGGTCAGTACAGAGGGAGTGCTGCAGTGTCGGAGGGGCAGTACTGAGGGAGTGCTGCAGTGTCGGAGGGGCAGTACTGCGGGAGCACTGCACTGTCGGAGGGGCAGTACTGAGGGAGCGCTGCACTGTCGGAGGGGCAGTACTGAGGGAGTGCTGCAGTGTCGGAGGGGCAGTACTGCGGGAGCGCTGCACTGTCGGAGGGGCAGTACTGAGAGAGCGCCGCACTGTCGGAGGGTCAGTACAGAGGGAGTGCTGCAGTGTCGGAGGGGCAGTACTGAGGGAGCGCTGCACTGTCGGAGGGTCAGTACAGAGGGAGTGCTGCAGTGTCGGAGGGGCAGTACTGAGGGAGCGCTGCACTGTCGGAGGGGCAGTACTGAGGCAGTGCTGCAGTGTCGGAGGGGCAGTACTGCGGGAGCGCTGCACTGTCGGAGGGGCAGTACTGAGGGAGTGCTGCAGTGTCGGAGGGGCAGTACTGAGGGAGCGCTGCACTGTCGGAGGGTCAGTACAGAGGGAGTGCTGCAGTGTCGGAGGGGCAGTACTGAGGGAGCGCTGCACTGTCGGAGGGTCAGTACTGAGGGAATGCTACACAGTCAGAGGGGCAATACTGAGACAGCACCACACTGTCGGAGGGGCAGTACTGACGGAGTTCCGCAATGTCGGAGGGGCTGTACTGAAGGAGCGCTGCACTGTCAGAATGGCAGTACTGAGGGAGGGCAGTACTGTCGGAGGGGCAGTACAAAGGGAGTGCTGCAACGTTGGAGGGGCAGTACTGACGGAGTGCTGCACTGTCGGAGGGGCAATACTGAGGGAGTTCCACACTGTCGGAGGGGCAGTGCTGAGGGAGTGCTGCACTGTCGGAGGGGCACTACTGAGGGAGTGCTACACTGTCGGAGGGGCAGTGCTTAGGGAGTGCTGCACTGTCAGAGGGGCAGTACGAAGGGAGCTGTGCACTGTCGGAGTGGCAGTAATGAGGGAGCGCTGCACTGTCGGAGGGTCAGTACTGAGGGAGCGCTGCACTGTCGGAGGGGCAATACTGAGGGAGTGCTGCACTGTCGGAGGGGCAATACTGAGGGAGTGCTGCGCTGTCGGAGGAGCAGCACTGAGGAAGAGCCGAAATCTCTGGGTGCAGTACTGTTAGTGGGGGATAACTGAAAGAGCGCTACACAGTCGGAGGGGCAATACTGAGAGAGAACCGCACTGTCGGAGGGGCAGTACTGAGGGAGCGCTGCACTTGCGGAGAGGCAGTACTGAGGGAGCGCCAAACTGTCGGGGGGCAGTACTGAGGGAGAGCTGTAAAGTCTGAGGAGCAGTACTGAGGGTGTGCAGCACTTTCGGAGGGGCAGATCTGAGGGAGCGCTGCTCTGTCTGAGGGTGAGTACTGAGAAAGCGCTGCACTGTTGGAGGTGCAGTACTGAGGGAGCGCTGTACTGTCGGAGGGGCAGTACTGAGGGAGCGCCGCACTGTCGAAGGGGCAGTACTGAGGGAGTGCCGCACTGTCGGAGGAGCAGAACTGAGGGAGCGCTGCACTGTCGGAGGGGCAGTACTGAGGGAGCGCTGCACTGTCGGAGTGTCGGTACAGAGGGAGCGCTGCACTGTCAGAGGGGCAGTACTGAGGGAGCGCTGCTCTGTCTGAGGGTGAGTACTGAGAAAGCGCTGCACTGTCTGAGGAGCAGTACCGAGGGAGCGCTGCTCTGTCGGAGGGTGAGTACTGAGAAAGCGCTGCACTGTCGATGGGGCAGTACTGAGGGAGGGCTGCACTGTCGGATGGGCAGTACTGAGGGAGAGCTGCACTGTCGGAGGGGCAGTACTGAAGGAGTGCTGCACTGTCGGAGGAGCAGTACTGAGGGAGCGCTGCACTGTCGGAGGGCAGGAATAAGGGAGCTGTGCACTGTCGGAGGGGCAGCACTGAGAGAGCACTGCACTGTCGGAGGGTCAGCACTGAGGGAACGCTGCACTGTCGGAGGGGCAGTACTGAGGGAGCGCTGCACTGACGGAGGGGCAGTACTGAGGGAGCGCTGAACTGTCGGAAGGGCAGTACTGAGGGAGCGCTGCACTGTCGGAGGGTCAGTACTGAGGCAGCACCGCACTGTCGGAGGTGTCGTACTGAGTGAGCGCTGTACTGTCGTACGGGCAGTACTGATGGAGTGCTGCACACTCGGAGATGCAGTACTGAGGGAGCGCTGTACTGTCGGAGAGGCAGTACTGAGGGAGCGCCGCACTGTCGGAGGGCAGGAATAAGGGAGCTGTGCACTGTCGGAGGGTTGGAACTGAGGGAGCGCTGCACTGTCGGAGGGGCAGTACTGAGGGAGCGCTGCTCTGTCTGAGGGTGAGTACTGAGAAAGCGCTGCACTGTTGGAGGTGCAGTACTGAGGGAGCGCTGTACTGTCGGAGGGGCAGTACTGAGGGAGCGCCGCACTGTCGAAGGGGCAGTACTGAGGGAGCGCCGCACTGTCGGAGGAGCAGAACTGAGGGAGCGCTGCACTGTCGGAGGGGCAGTACTGAGGGAGCGCTGCACTGTCGGAGTGTCGGTACAGAGGGAGCGCTGCACTGTCAGAGGGGCAGTACTGAGGGAGCGCTGCTCTGTCTGAGGGTGAGTACTGAGAAAGCGCTGCACTGTCTGAGGAGCAGTACCGAGGGAGCGCTGCTCTGTCGGAGGGTGAGTACTGAGAAAGCGCTGCACTGTCGATGGGGCAGTACTGAGGGAGGGCTGCACTGTCGGATGGGCAGTACTGAGGGAGAGCTGCACTGTCGGAGGGGCAGTACTGAAGGAGTGCTGCACTGTCGGAGGAGCAGTACTGAGGGAGCGCTGCACTGTCGGAGGGCAGGAATAAGGGAGCTGTGCACTGTCGGAGGGGCAGCACTGAGAGAGCACTGCACTGTCGGAGGGTCAGCACTGAGGGAACGCTGCACTGTCGGAGGGGCAGTACTGAGGGAGCGCTGCACTGTCGGAGGGGCAGTACTGAGGGAGCGCTGAACTGTCGGAAGGGCAGTACTGAGGGAGCGCTGCACTGTCGGAGGGTCAGTACTGAGGCAGCACCGCACTGTCGGAGGTGTCGTACTGAGTGAGCGCTGTACTGTCGTACGGGCAGTGCTGATGGAGTGCTGCACACTCGGAGATGCAGTACTGAGGGAGCGCTGTACTGTCGGAGAGGCAGTACTGAGGGAGCGCCGCACTGTCGGAGGGGCAGTACTGCGGGAGCGCCGCACTGTCGGAGGGGCAGTACTGAGGGAGCGCCGCACTGTCGGAGGGGCAGTACTGAGGGAGCGCCGCACTGGCGGAGGGGCAGTACTGAGGGAGCGCCGTACTGTCGGAGGGGCAGTACTGAGGGAGCGCTGCACTGGCGGAGATGCAGTACTGAGGGAGCGCCAAACTGTCGGGGGGCAGTACTGAGGGAGCACAGCACAGTCGGAGGGGCAGGACTGAGAGAGCGCTGCACTGTCGGAGGAACAGTACTGAGGGAGCGTAGCAGTGTCGGAGAGGCAGTACTGAGGGAGCGCCGCACTGTCGGAGAGTAAGTATTAAGGGAGAGCCGCACTTTATGAGGGTCAGTACTGAGGGTGCGCCGCACTGTCGGAAGGGCAGTAATGAGGGAGCGCTGCACTGTCGGAGGAGCAGTACTGAGGGAGCACTGCACTGTCGCAGGGGCAGTACTGAGGGAGTGTTGCACTGTCGGAGGGGCAGTAATGAGGGAGCGCTGCACTGTCGGAGGGGCAGTACTGAGGGAGCGCTGCACTTCGGATGGTGAGACCTGAGGGAGCGCTGCGCTGTCGGAGGGTAAGTCCTGAGGGAGCACTGCACTGTCGGAGAGGCAGTACTGAGGGAGCACCGCGCTGTCGGAATGGCAGTACCAAGGGAGCTCTGCACTGTCGGAGGGGAGGTACTGAGGGAGCGCTGCACTGTCGGAGGGGCAGTAATGAGGGAGCGATGCACTGTCGGATGGGCAGTAATGAGAGAGAGCTGCAATGTTGGAGGGGCAATACTGATGGATCTCTGCATTGTCGGAGGGGCAGGCTTGAGGGAGTGCTGCACTGTCGGACAGGTGGTCCTGAGAGTGTGCTGCACTGTCGGAGGGGCAGTACTGAGAGAGCGCAGCTTTGTCGGATTGTCAGTACTGAGGGAGTGCTGCACTCTCGGAGGGGCAGTATTGACGGAGCGCTGCACTGTCGGAGGGGCATTACTGAGAGAACGCTGCACTGTCGGAGGGGCGGTACTGAGGGAGTGCTGCACTGTCGGTGGGTCAGGACTGAGGGAGCGCAGCACTGTTGGAGGGGCAGTACTGAGGGAGCGCTGCACTGTCGAAGGGTCAGGACTGAGGGAGCGCTGCAGTGTCGGAGAGGCAGTCCTGAGGGAGAGCTGCACTGTCTGAGGGGCAGTACTGAGGGAACGCTGCACTGTCGGATGGGCAGTAAAGAGGGAGCGATGCACTGTGGGCGGGGCAGTACTGAGCGAGAGCTGCATTGTCGGAGGGGCAGTACTGAGGGAGCGCCGTGCTGTCGGAAGGGCAGTACTGAGCGAGAGCTGCACTGTCGGAGGGGCAGTACTGAGGGAGCACCGCCTGTCAGAGGGGCGGTACTGACGGAACGCTACACTGTCGGAGCGGCAGTACTGAGGGAGCGCCGCACTGTAAAAGGGTCAGGACTGAGGGAGCGCTGCACTGTCGGAGGGGCAGTACTGAGGAAGTGCTGCACTGTTGGAGGGGCAGTACTGAGGGATCGCTGCACTGTCGGAGGGGCAGTACTGAGGGAGCGCTTCACTGTCGAAGGGGCAATAATGAGGGAGCGCCGCACTGTCAGAGTGGCAGCACTGCGGGAGCGCTTCACTGTCGGAGGGGCAATAATGAGGGAGCGCTGCACTGTCGGAGGGGCAGTACTGAGGGAGCGCTGCACTGTCGGAGGGGCAGTACTGAGGGAGCGCTGCACTGTTGGAGGGGCAGTACTTAGGGATCGCTGCACTGTCAAAGGGGCAGTACTGAGGGAGCTCTGCACGGTCAGAGGGGCAGTACTGAGGGAGAGCTGCACTGTTGGAGGGGCAGTACTGAGGGAACGCTGCACTGTCGGATGGGCAGTAAAGAGGGAGAGCTGCACTGTTGGAGAGTCAGTACTGAGGTAACATTGCACAGTCGGAGGGGCAGTCCTGAGGGTGCGCTGCACTGTCGGGGGGGCAGTACTGAGGGAACCCTGCACTGTCGGAGGGGCAGTACTGAGCGAGAGCTGCACTGTCGGGGGGGCAGTACTGAGGGAACGCTGCACTGTCAGAGGGGCATTACTGAGAGTGCGCTGCACTGTTGGTGGGTCAGGACTGAGGGAGCGCTGCAGTGTTGGAGAGGCGGTACTGAGGGAGCGCTGCACTGAGGAAGGGGCAGTACTGAGGGAGTGCTGCACTGTAGAAACGTCAGGCCTGAGGGAGCGCTGAACTGTCGGAGGGGCAGTACTGAGGGATTGCTACACTCTCGGAGTGGCAGTACTGAGGGAGCACTGCACTGTCGGAAGGGCGGTGCTCAGGGTGCGCTGCACTGTCAGGGAGCAGTACTGAGGGAGTGCTACATGTCGGAGGGGCAGTACTGAGGGAGAAGTGCACTGTCGGAGGGTCGGTACTGCGGGAGAGCATCACTGTCGGAGGGGCAGTACTGAGGGATCGCTGCACTGTCGAAGGGGCAGTACTGAGGGAGCTCTGCACTGTCAGAGGGGCAGTACTGAGGGAGCGCTGCACTGTCGGTGTGGCGGTACTTAGGGAGTGCTGCAATGTCGGAGGGGCAGTACTGAGGCAGCGCCATACTGTTGGAGGGGCAGTACTGAGGGAGCGCTACACTGTCGGCGGGTCAGTACTGAGGGAGAGCTGCACTGTCGGAGGGGCAGTACTGAGGGAGCGCCGCACTGTCGAAGGGGCAGTACTGAGGAAGAGCTGCACTGTCGGAGGGGCAGTACTGAGGGAGAGCTGCACTGTCGGAGCGGCAGTACTGAGGGAGCGCCGCACTGTAAAAGGGTCAGGACTGAGGGAGCGCTGCACTGTCGGAGGGGCAGTAAAGAGGGAGCGATGCACTGTGGGAGGGGCAGTACTGAGCGAGAGCTGCATTGTCGGAGGGGCAGTACTGAGGGAGCGCCGTGCTGTCGGAAGGGCAGTACTGAGCGAGAGCTGCACTGTCGGAGGGGCAGTACTGAGGGAGCGCTGCACTGTCGAAGGGTCAGGACTGACGGAGTGCTGCACTGTCGGAGAGGCAGCACTGAAGGAGTGCTGCACAGTTGAAGAGGCAGTACTGAGGGAGCGCTGCACTGTCAGAGGGGCAGTACTGACGGAACGCTACACTGTCGGAGCGGCAGTACTGAGGGAGCGCCGCACTGTAAAAGGGTCAGGACTGAGGGAGCGCTGCACTGTCGGAGGGGCAGTACTGAGGAAGTGCTGCACTGTTGGAGGGGCAGTACTGAGGGATCGCTGCACTGTCGGAGGGGCAGTACTGAGGGAGCGCTTCACTGTCGAAGGGGCAATAATGAGGGAGCGCCGCACTGTCAGAGTGGCAGCACTGCGGGAGCGCTTCACTGTCGGAGGGGCAATAATGAGGGAGCGCTGCACTGTCGGAGGGGCAGTACTGAGGGAGCGCTGCACTGTCGGAGGGGCAGTACTGAGGGAGCGCTGCACTGTTGGAGGGGCAGTACTTAGGGATCGCTGCACTGTCAAAGGGGCAGTACTGAGGGAGCTCTGCACGGTCAGAGGGGCAGTACTGAGGGAGAGCTGCACTGTTGGAGGGGCAGTACTGAGGGAACGCTGCACTGTCGGATGGGCAGTAAAGAGGGAGAGCTGCACTGTTGGAGAGTCAGTACTGAGGTAACACTGCACAGTCGGAGGGGCAGTCCTGAGGGTGCGCTGCACTGTCGGGGGGGCAGTACTGAGGGAACCCTGCACTGTCGGAGGGGCAGTACTGAGCGAGAGCTGCACTGTCGGGGGGGCAGTACTGAGGGAACGCTGCACTGTCAGAGGGGCATTACTGAGAGAGCGCTGCACTGTTGGTGGGTCAGGACTGAGGGAGCACTGCAGTGTTGGAGAGGCGGTACTGAGGGAGCGCTGCACTGTCGAAGGGGCAGTACTGAGGGAGTGCTGCACTGTAGAAACGTCAGGCCTGAGGGAGCGCTGAACTGTCGGAGGGGCAGTACTGAGGGATTGCTACACTCTCGGAGTGGCAGTACTGAGGGAGCACTGCACTGTCGGAAGGGCGGTGCTCAGGGTGCGCTGCACTGTCAGGGAGCAGTACTGAGGGAGTGCTACATGTCGGAGGGGCAGTACTGAGGGAGAAGTGCACTGTCGGAGGGTCGGTACTGCGGGAGAGCTTCACTGTCGGAGGGGCAATAATGATGGAGCGCTGCACTGTTGGAGTGGCAGTACTGAGGGATCGCTGCACTGTCGAAGGGGCAGTACTGAGGGAGCTCTGCACTGTCAGAGGGGCAGTACTGAGGGAGCGCTGCACTGTCGGTGTGGCGGTACTTAGGGAGTGCTGCAATGTCGGAGGGGCAGTACTGAGGCAGCGCCATACTGTTGGAGGGGCAGTACTGAGGGAGCGCTACACTGTCGGCGGGTCAGTACTGAGGGAGAGCTGCACTGTCGGAGGGGCAGTACTGAGGGAGCGCCGCACTGTCGAAGGGGCAGTACTGAGGAAGAGCTGCACTGTCGGAGGGGCAGTACTGAGGGAGAGCTGCACTGTCGGAGAGGCAGTACTGAGGGAGAGCTGCACTGTCGAAGGGGCAGTACTGAAGGAGAGCTGCACTGTCGGAGGATCAGTACTGAAGGAGTGCTGCACTGTTGGAGGGGGAGTACTGAGAGAGCGCTGCACTGTCGGAGGGTCAGTACTGAGGGAGTGCTGCACTGTTGGAGGCTGTAGAGTTTTGCAATTATCGCGATTCTAATAATGTGAGAGAAGCAGGTTCAATTGTACATTTTTATTGAACGTAAGGCTGGTTTTAAATAAAAGGGTACAGCAGCCTGTAAAATGGCCGCCGAGCATCGTGGCAGACGTTTTCCAGAACACAGTGGGCAGACAGGATGGCGCTGAATATACATTCATTATAAGACCATACTCGGTACAGATTGGGAAGGCAGGATGCAACCCATTTGCGTTTTGGACAAAAACAATGATATAAGTGCTTGAATCGTTTCATATGCACGATGAGAATCATTGCACTGGACAATCGGGGGCCCATCCAGACACATCAATACACAAATACCTCCCCAGCTCAACAATGAGAGAGACATTGACGGGTGATTGGGCCAGTTTTCAGGGGATCCCGAGACCAGTGGAGGAGACGATTTATACACATCCTGCCTAGCTCAACAATGAAGAAGACATTAACGGATAATTGGCCAGTTTCGGGTGATCCCGAAACTAGTTAAGAAGACAATTACCCCACACCGAGAACTTTGGGCGCCAAAATTAAACAAAAGACAGCATCTTGATTTGAGCGGGAGATAAGGCCCGTCCAAACAGTATAACTATAGAGGACAAATGTTCCTCAGGAGTTACGAGTTACAGTTACGGTCAAGTTACGATTAGTCAGATTGGAAGAGTTACGGAGATTGGAAGAGTCTTGGTCTTGCAGTCTTGTGCGTGTCCTGCCCGCGGTGCTGTGCTGGTCCGGTGTTCGAGTGTTGGGTGGAGTTCGGGTTCGAGTTCGTTGTTCGTGGTCCGTGTCGGCCAGAAACGGAACCTCAGAACGAGCCACCTCGACACGGCAGGCAGTAGGGTACACCATCCCGATCGTCAGTAAACGGTGTCCGGACCCATCAGGGCAACGCAGCGGTGTGTTTCCGAGCGACCAGCCGCCGGTAGCGAAGATGACAAGAATCTCGGCCGAGCGAGGCCCGAGTGACGAGAAGAAATTCCACGTGGGAGGCGCCACGGTCAGTAAAACCCCGACCGCGCCCGAAGATAAACGACGAAGTAGGTTCAAATCCACCTTTTGAATCCTACCGAAGATTTCATGACATCAGGAAGACAGGCTTATCTTCTGGTGATTTGAGCGGGTAGCCTGGGCCATCCGCGACGAACGTCCATCGGGGCAGCGAGTGTAAACAAGTCGAGCTCAGACGCCTTTACAGCCACGTGACAGCCAGGCGCTGCAGCGAAAAGCTGCGAGCCTCATTTTAAATTCCGGAGTAACCCGAGTGGTGAGCATGTTTCCCGACCCTACAAATCCAGACGTAGTTTAGGTATTGTTACGGAGGGTGGTTCCTAAGGTTAATGTGTAATGTGTTCCCCCTTTTACGATGTGTCGTGTGTTCCCCGTTTGTATAGACCAAGGTTTATAGACGTGTGTATACTTGTACTTTCTTTGATCTGCGCATATGACATGTATTTCATTATTTTGGACACCGTACAATAAAGGCATTCATTTCGTGCTATTCAGCCAGGTCTATTTGAGTTTTTCTCTGCATTACTGCTCCTTTGCATCTAAGTCCAGGTGTCAGAACCGTAAGGGCGAGTGGGTCGAACCACTCTCAGGTGATTATTGCAAAAGTCTGGCCGGAGACCAGAGCAAGCAATAGCACAGGCAACGAAAGCCTTACCTCGCCGTCCCCCTTACAAGGGGGAGTACTGAGGGAGTGCTGCACTGTCGGTGTTGCTGTGTTTCAGATGAGATGTTAAACTGAGGCCCCGTTTGCCCTCTCAGGTGGATGTAAAATATCCCATGGCACTATTTCAAAGATGAGCAGGGATGTTCTCTCTGGTATCCTGGGCCATTATTTATCCCTCAATCAACATCACTAAGAAACAGATTTTCTTGTCATTACCTCCTTGCTGTTTGTGGGAGCTTGCTGTGAGCAAATTGGCTGCCGTGTTTCCTGCATTACAACAGTTCAACCTCCGTCACCTCCAGTCCAGATCCAAGGTCGTCCCATCCTCTGTCGTCGAATTACAGTATGCAGACGACGCTTGCGTCTGTGCTCACTCGGAGGTCGAACTCCAAACCATCGTCAACACCTTCACCGAAGCGTACGAGAGCATGGGCCTTACACTAAACATCCGTAAGACAAAGGTCCTCTACCAACCTGCCCCCGCCACACAGTACTGCCCCCTGATTATCAAAATCCACGACAAGGCCTTGGACAACGTGGACCACTTTCCATACCTCGGGAGCCTACTGTCAACAAGGGCAGACATCGATGACGAAGTCCAACACCGCCTTCAGTGTGCCAGTGCAGCCTTCGGTCGCCTGAGGAAGAGATTGTTTGAAGACTAGGACCTCAAACCCGGCACTAAGCTCATGGTCTACAGAGCAGCAGTGATACCCGCCCTCCTGTATGCCTCAGAGACATGGACCATGTACAGCAGGCACCTCAAAGCACTGGAGAGGTACCACCAACGCTGCCTCCGCAAGGTCCTGCAAATCCATTGGCAGGATAGGCGCACCAACGTCAGTGTTCTTGCTCAGGCCAACATCCCCAGCATCGAAGCTTTGACCACGCTCGATCAGCTCCGATGGACGGGTCACATTGTCCGCATGCTCGATACGAGACTCTCAAAACAAGCGCTCTACTCGGAGCTCCGGCACGGCAAGAGAGCCCCAGGTGGGCAGAGGAAACGCTTCAAGGACACCCTCAAAGCCTTCTTGAAAAAGTGTAACATCCCCACCGACACCTGGGAATCCCTGGCCCAAGACCGCCCAAAGTGGAGGAGAAGCATCCGGGAAGGCGCCGAACACCTCGAGTCTCTTCGCTGGGAGCAAGCAGAAGCCAAGCGCAGGCAGTGCAAGGAGCGCACGTCAACCCAAGCACCCCACCCATCCGCCCCTTCAACCACCGTCTGCCCCACCTGTGACAGAGACTGTAGGTCCCACATTGGACTCATCAGTCACCTGAGAACTCATTTTTAATGTGGAAGCAAGTCATCCTCGGTTCCGAGGGACTGCCTAAGAAGAATATTACAATAGTGACTAAAGTTCAAAAAGTACTTAATTGGCTGTAAAGCGCTTTAGGACGTCCTGAGGTTGTGGAAGGTGGTATATAAATGCAAGTCTTTTCTTTTTGAGTTAGTTTAATTTGGGGCCTGGTAAATGTGATGATGGTGACCACAGCTCCCCTCATTTTCCTTCTCAGTTATTTCGCTCGTGGAGCTCGCTGCAGATTAGCTATTGAAATAAAGGTTGTTGAGTGTCAGAACTGTTGGGCAAGTCCAAAGTAAACATAAGTGGCTACATTGTCCGGTAGCAGGTGACAAGCCCTTTCATTTTGGCTTCGCTCATATTTAGGGATTTTTTAAATGTAGAATTAAATTTGTGTAAAGTACATACAATATAGGAGGGGATGTTTGGCTGGAGTTTGTAGCGAATGGATCCCAGTCGTCGGTACCCAGAGCAGCTATCCCAGTGGGACAAAGGGCACAGGGGAGGGGGGGGTCGGGGCTACAGGAGTTACTGTGCCCACAGTGGGCGGGGCTACAGGAGTTACTGTGACCCCACAGTGGGCGGGGCTACTGGAGTTACTGTGACCCCACAGTGGGCGGGGCTACTGGAGTTACTGTGACCACACAGTGGGCGGGGCTACTGGAGTTACTGTGACCCCACAGTGGGCGGGGCTACTGGAGTTACTGTGACCCCACAGTGGGCGGGGCTACAGGAGTAACTGTGCCCACAGTGGGCGGGGCTACTGGAGTTTCTGTGACCCCACAGTGGGCGGGGCTACAGGAGTTACTGTGCCCACAGTGGGCGGAGCTACAGGAGTTACTGTGACTCCACAGTGGGCGGGGCTACAGGAGTTACTGTGACCCCACAGTGGGCGGGGATACTGGAGTTACTGTGACCCCACAGTGGGCGGGGCTACAGGAGTTACTGTGACCCCACAGTGGGCGGGGCAACTGGAGTTACTGTGACCCCACAGTGGGTGGGGCTACTGGATTTAATGTGCCCCACAGTGGGCGGGGCTACAGGAGTTACTGTGACCCCACAGTGGGCGGGGCTACAGGAGTAACTGTGACCACACAGTGGGCGGGGCTACAGGAGTTACTGTGCCCACAGTGGGCGGGGCTACAGGAGTTACTGTGACCACACAGTGGGCGGGGCTACAGGAATTACTGTGACCCACACAGTGGGCGGGGCTACAGGAGTTACTGTGACCACAGAGTGGGCGGGGCTACAGGAGTTACTGTGACCACACAGTGGGCGGGGCTACAGGAGTTACTGTGACCACACAGTGGGCGGGGCTACAGGAGTTACTGTGACCACACAGTGGGCGGGGCTACAGGAGTTACTGTGACCACACAGTGGGCGGGGCTACTGGAGTTACTGTGACCCACACAGTGGGCGGGGCTACAGGAGTTACTGTGACCCCACAGTGGGCGGGGCTACAGGAGTTACTGTGCCACACAGTGGGCGGGTCTACAGGAGTTACTGTGACCCCACAGTGGGTGGGGCTACAGGAGTTACTGTGCCCACAGTGGGTGGGGCTACAGGAGTTACTGTGACCCCACAGTGGGCGGGGCTACAGGAGTTACTGTGTCCCCACAGTGGGCGGGGCTACAGGAGTTACTGTGCCCACCGTGGGCGGGGCTACAGGAGTTACTGTGACCCCACAGTGGGCGGGGATACTGGAGTTACTGTGACCCCACAGTGGGCGGGGCTACAGGAGTTAATGTGCCCCACAGTGGGCGGGGCTACAGGAGTTACTGTGACCCCACAGTGGGCGGGGCTACAGGAGTAACTGTGACCACACAGTGGGCGGGGCTACAGGAGTTACTGTGACCGCACAGTGGGCGGGGCTACAGGAGTTACTGTGATCACACAGTGGGCGGGGCTACAGGAATTACTGTGACCCACACAGTGGGCGGGGCTACAGGAGTTACTGTGACCACACAGTGGGCGGGGCTACAGGAGTTACTGTGACCACACAGTGGGTGGGGCTACAGGAGTTACTGTGCCCACAGTGGGCGGGGCTACAGGAGTTAATGTGACCACACAGTGGGCGGGGCTACAGGAGTTACTGTGACCACACAGTGGGCGGGGCTACAGGAGTTACTGTGACCCACACAGTGGGCGGGGCTACAGGAGTTACTGTGGCCACACAGTGGGCGGGGCTACAAGAGTTACTGTGACCACACAGTGGGCAGGGCTACTGGAGTTACTGTGACCACACAGTGGGCGGGGCTACAAGAGTTACTGTGACCACACAGTGGGCGGGGCTACAGGAGTTACTGTGACCACTCAGTGGGCGGGGCTACAAGTGTTACTGTGACCACACAGTGGGCGGGGCTACAAGAGTTACTGTGACCACACAGTGGGCGGGGCTACAAGAGTTACTGTGACCACACAGTGGGCGGGGCTACAGGAGTTACTGTGACCACACAGTGGGCGGGGCTACAAGTGTTACTGTGACCACACAGTGGCCGGGGCTACAAGAGTTACTGTGACCACTCAGTGGGCGGGGCTACAAGTGTTACTGTGACCACACAGTGGGCGGGGCTACAAGAGTTACTGTGACCACACAGTGGGCGGGGCTACAAGAGTTACTGTGCCCACACAGTGGGCAGGGCCTATGATCCCGGGGCGGGCCCTGTGTCTGGGGGCGGGGCCTCTGATTCCGGGGCGGGGCCTGGGCCTGTGTCTGGGGGCGGGGCCTGTGATTCCGGGGCGGGGCCTGTGTCTAAGGGCGGGGCCTGTGATTCCGGGGTGGGGCCTGTGTCTGGGGGCGGGGCCTGTGATTCCGGGGCGGGGCCTGTGTCTGGGGGCGGGGCCTGTGATTCCGGGGCGGGGCCTGTGTCTGGGGGTGGGGCCTGTGATTCCGGGGCGGGGCCTGTGTCTGGGGGCGGGGCCTGTGTCTGGGGGCGGGGCCTGGGCCTGTGTCTGGGGGCGGGGCCTGTGTCTGGGGGCGGGGCCTGGGCCTGTGTCTGGGGGCGGGGCCTGGGCCTGTTTCTGGGGGCGGGGCCTGTGCCTGTGTCTGGGGGCGGGGCCTGTGATTCTGGGGCGGGGCCTGTGTCTGGGGGCGCGGCCTGTGATTCCGGGGCGGGGCCAGGGCCTGTGTCTGGGGGCGGGGCCTGTGATTCCGGGGCGGGGCCTGGGCCTGGGGGCGGGGCCTGGGCTGTGAGCCGGGTTCTGGTTGCTAGGGTGCGGCGGGCCTGCAGCGCGATGTGGCCGCGGTTCGAGGTAAGGAGAGCGGCCGGGAGTGGTGTCAGTGTCCGTGTTCCGGGCGGCAGCTGGGGCCTGGGACTGTGGCCCGGAGCCGCGGGCTGAGGCTGCAATTGTTGGGCCGGCTGAGGCCCTCACTCCACCCTTTATACTGACAGGGTCAGCCGTGGCTCACTGGGCAGCGCCCTCTCCCTCTCCCTCTGAAGTCCCACTCCAGAGACTTCAGCACAAAAATCCAGGCTCACACCAGTGCAGTACTGAGGGAGTGCTGCACTGTCGGAGGGGCGGTACTGAGGGAGCGCTGCACTGTCGGAGGGGCAGTACTGAGGGAGTGCTGCACTGTCGGAGGGGCAGTATTGAGGGAGTGCTGCACTGTCGGAGGGGCAGTATTGAGGGAGTGCTGCACTGTCGGAGGGGCAGTACTGAGGGAGCGCTGCACTGTCGGAGGGGCAGTACTGAGGGAGCGCCGCACTGTCGGAGGGGCGGTACTGAGGAAGCGCTGCACTGTCGGAGGGGCAGTACTGAGGGAGCGCTGCACTGTCGGAGGGGCGGTACTGAGGGAGCGCCGCACTGTCGGAGGGGCAGTACTGAGGGAGCGCTGCACTGTCGGAGGGGCGGTACTGAGGGAGCGCCGCACTGTCGGAGGGGCAGTACTGAGGGAGCGCTACACTGTCGGAGGGTCAGTACTGAGGGAGTGCTGCACTGTCGGAGGGGCAGTACTGAGGGAGTGCTGCACTGTCGGAGGGTCAGTACTGAGGGAGTGCTGCACTGTCGGAGGGGCGGTACTGAGGGAGCGCCGCACTGTCGGAGGGGCAGTACTGAGGGAGCGCTACACTGTCGGAGGGTCAGTACTGAGGGAGTGCTGCACTGTCGGAGGGGCAGTACTGAGGGAGTGCTGCACTGTCGGAGGGTCAGTACTGAGGGAGTGCTGCACTGTCGGAGGGGCGGTACTGAGGGAGCGCCGCACTGTCGGAGGGGCAGTACTGAGGGAGCGCTACACTGTCGGAGGGTCAGTACTGAGGGAGTGCTGCACTGTCGGAGGGTCAGTACTGAGGGAGTGCTGCACTGTCGGAGGGGCAGTACTGAGGGAGTGCTGCACTGTCGGAGGGGCAGTACTGAGGGAGCACTGCACTGTCGAAGGGGCAGTACTGAGGGAGCGCTGCACTGTCGGAGGGGCGGTACTGAGGGAGCGCCGCACTGTCGGAGGGGCAGTACTGAGGGAGCGCTGCACTGTCGGAGGGTCAGTACTGAGGGAGCGCTGCACTGTCGGAGGGTCAGTACTGAGGGAGCGCTGCACTGTCGGAGGGGCAGTACTGAGGGAGCGCTGCACTGTCGGAGGGGCAGTACTGAGGGAGTGCTGCACCGTCGGAGGGGCAGTACTGAGGGAGCGCTGCACTGTCAGAGGGGCAGTACTGAGGGAGTGCTGCACTGTCGGAGGGTCAGTACTGAGGGAGTGCTGCACTGTCGGAGGGTCAGTACTGAGGGAGTGCTGCACTGTCGGAGGGGCAGTACTGAGGGAGCGCCGCACTGTCGGAGGGGCAGTACTGAGGGAGTGCCGCACTGTCGGAGGGGCTGTACTGAGGGAGCGTTGCACTGTCGGAGGGGCTGTACTGAGGGAGCGCTGCACTGTTGGAGGGGCAGTAGTGAGGGAGCGCTGCACTGTCGGAGGGGCAGTACTGAGGGAGCGCTGCACTGTCGGAGGGGCAGTACTGAGGGAGCGCTGCACTGTCGGAGGGGCAGTACTGAGGGAGTGCCGCACTGTCGGAGGGGCTGTACTGAGGGAGCGTTGCACTGTCGGAGGGGCTGTACTGAGGGAGCGTTGCACTGTCGGAGGGTCAGTACTGAGGGAGTGCTGCACTGTCGGAGGGGCAGTACTGAGGGAGCGCTGCACTGTCGGAGGGGCAGTACTGAGGGAGTGCCGCACTGTCGGAGGGTCAGTACTGAGGGAGTGCTGCACTGTCGGGGGGGCAGTACTGAGGGAGCGCTGCACTGTCGGGGGGGCAGTACTGAGGGAGCGCTGCACTGTCGGAGGGTCAGTACTGAGGGAGTGCCGCACTGTCGGAGGGTCAGTACTGAGGGAGTGCTGCACTGTCAGGGGGCAGTACTGAGGGAGTGCTGCACTGTCGGAGGGGCAGTACTGAGGGAGCGCTGCACTGTCGGAGGTGCCGTCTTTCGGATGAGACGTTAAACCGAAGCCCCATCTGCTGCCTCAGGTGAAAGATCCCGCTGCACTATTTCGAACAAGAGCAGGGGCGTTATCCCCGGTGTCCTGGGCCAATATTTATCCCTCAATCATCAGTAAAACAGATTATTTGGTCATTATCACATCGCTGTTTGTGGGAGCTTGCTGTGTGCAAATTGGCTGCCGCGTTTCCCACAACACAAGAGCTGCTGGTGCTGTATAAATGTAAGAGTTTTTTTTTAATGTCAAGGGTTTGTTTTTACCATTAGCAGTGATAGTTTTTCGAACTTGGCTTTATCGCATGTCAAAAGACTCTGCAGCTGTCCAAACTGCGTGGCAGAGCGCTGAATCATACAGGGCCAAGGTTCAACATAGGCCGTGATAACCAACTTCAGTCGGGCAGTAGGCGAGCCCTGTAATTGACCTACACATTCCTGCACAATCGACTGGATTGTTATGTTGGCAAGCGCTGCAGTTGTTTGCACACAACAAGCTGCCACGCATTACAGGTGAAATGTTATCAGTCGTTACATTGCTTTTGGAAGGTAGGTACCTGCTGATGTCAGAATGTTGGTTCAGTCACCGGGTGAACTCCCTGCTCTTTTGTTTTGAGCAGTGCGATGGGATCTTTGCTTCCTGTAAATTGTCCTGTGCAGTGGGTGACAATGCAGCACTCGCTCTGCTGCACTGCTGTCAAAAATGGATCAAGGGTTTCCGAGCGTGTGTGTGTGTGTGTCCCTTCCTTTGCATGAACACACTGTCGATGGCTCAGCACAAATCAGATGTAAACCCTCGCGCCTGCAGACCAACACACAACGCAAGCTCCCCAAACTAAATCCTTGCGGGAAACATGTTTTGTTTAAAATAAATAACACATACAGAACTCTGATCACTGACGGACACCTCCCATCCTTCCACCACTGTCCGAGCTTCCAAAAGACAGCGTCAAATACCCAAAGCAATTTGCTTTTGAAGGAAACATTTTTTATTATTGCAGGGTCCAGAAATTTATCTAATCGGGTTTTCAGGTGCCAAATTGGCCGCAGGGAGCAATCCCTGAGCCCATAGACAGAGGTCTGTGGATCACGGGAAATTGATCCTCAGATCAGATCAGATCTAGCTGGGATCCTGAGGGGGCAGACGGGGCCACGTTTAACGTCTCCTCAGAAAGACGGACCCTCCGACAGTGCACGTTCCCTCAGTACTGCCCCTCCGACAGCGCGGCGCTCCCTCAGTACTGCCCCTCCGACAATGCAGCACTCCCTCAGTACTGCCCCTCCGACAATGCAGCACTCCCTCAGTACTGCCTCTCCGACAGTGCAGCGTTCCCTCAGTACTGCCCCTCCAACAGTGCAGCGTTCCCTCAGTACTGCCTCTCCAACAGTGCAGCACTCCCTCAGTACTGCCCCTCCGACAGTGCAGCACTCCCTCAGTACTGCCCCTCCGACAGCGCGGCGCTCCCTCAGAACTGCCCCTCCGACAGTGCAGCGCTCCCTCAGTACTGCCCCTCCGACAGTGCAGCACTCCCTCAGTACTGCCCCTCCGACAGTGCAGCATGCCCTCAGTACATACTCAGCCAATTTGATTCACTCCACGTGATATCAAGAAACGGCTGATCACACTGGATACAGCAAAGGCTATGGGCCCCAACAACATCCTGGCTGTCGTGCTGAAGACTTGTGGTCCAGAACTAGCCACGCCTCTAGCCAAGCTGTTCCAGTACAGCTACAACACTGGCATCTACCCGACAATGTGGAAAACTGCCCAGGTATGTCCTGTCCACAAAAAGCAGTACAAATCCAATCCGAACAATTACCGCCCTATCAGTCTACTCTCAATCATCAGCAAAGTGATGGAAGGAGTTGTCGACAGTGCTATCAAGCGGCACTTACTCACCAATAACCTGTTCACGGATGCTCAATTCGGGTTCCGCCAGGACTACTCGGCTCCTGATCTCATTACAGCCTTGGTCCAAACATGGACATAAGAGCTGAATTCCGGAGGAGAGGTGAGAGTGACTGCCCTTGACATCAAGGCAGCATTTGACCGAGTCTGGCATCAAGGAGCCCTAGTAAAATTGAAGTTAATGGGAATCGGGGGAAAAACTCTCCACTGGCTGGCGTCATACCTAGCACAAAGGAAGATGGTTGTGGTGGTTGGAGGTCAATCTTTTCAGCCCCAGGACATTGCTGCAGGAGTTCCTCAGGGCAGTGTCCTAGGCCCAACCATCTTCAGCTGCTTCATCAATGACCTTCCCTCCATCATAAGGTCAGAAGTAGGAATGTTCGCTGATGACTGCACAGTGTTCAATTCCATTCGCAACTCCTCAGATAATGAAGCAGTCCATGCCCACATGCAGCAAGACCTGGATGGCATTCAGGCTTGGGCTGATAAGTGGCAGGTAACATTCACGCCACACAGGTGCCAGGCAATGACTATCTCCAGAAAGCATAGTCTTCCCACTGCCATTTGACATTCTCAACGGCATAACCATCGCCGAATCTGTCACCATTGACCAGAAACTTAACTGGACCAACCACATAAATACTGTGGCAACAAGAGCAGGTCAGAGGCTGGGTATTCTGCGGCGAGTGTCTCACCTCCTGACTCCCCAAAGCCTTTCCACCATCTACAAGACACAAGTCAGGAGTGTGATGGAATACTCTCCACTTGCCTGGATGAGTGCAGCTCCAATAACACTCAAGAAGCTCGACATCATCCAGGACAAAGCAGCCCGCTTGATTGGCACCCCATCCACCACCTTAAACATTCACTCCCTCCACCACCGGCGCACCGTGGCTGCAGTGTGTACCATCTACAAGATGCACTGCAGCAACTCGCCAAGGCTTCTTCGGCAGCACCTCCCAGACCCACGACCTCTTCCACCTAGAAGGACATGGGCAGCAGGCACATGGGAACACCACCACCTCCAAGTTCCCCTCCAAGTCACACACCACCCTGACTTGGAAATATATCGTCGCTGGGTCAAAATCCTGGAACTCCCTCCCTAACAGCACTGTGGGAGCACCTTCATCACACGGACTGCAGCGGTTCAAGAAGGCGGCTCACCACCACCTTCTCAAGGGCAACTAGGGATGGGCAATAAATGCTGGCCTGGCCTTGCCAGCGACGCCCACACCTCAGGAACAAATTACAAAAAGGATAAGTGTAATGCGATTGCAGCCACAACTACCCACTTTCAAAGGGAATGTGTCAATCTGTTTGTTGCTTATTTCTCGTGTTGAAAAGAAAGATGTGCACGTATATAGTGTTTTAACTTGTTTCTCAAATGTTGCGAATTACATTGTCCAATTACTGTTACAATTCCAACCCTCCGAGATCTCTGCGCTCCTCTAATTCTGGCCTCTTGCGCACCCCCGATTTTAATCGCTCCACCATCGGCGGCCGTGCCTTCAGCTGCCTGGGCCCCGAGCTCTGGAATTCCCTCCCTAAACCTCTCCTCCAATGTTCCCGTTAATTTTTTTTTTGGATGCGCAGCCCATTCAAAATACCACACGTGCGTTTATTTTCTATTGAAAAGCCGGCGAGCTGGCTGCGCGGGAGGTCCGGAGAACTGCGCGGCCGTGTAACTTAAAGGGAACCTTGCTCTCCACCTCTCTCTCCTTCAGAGACGCTCCTTAAAAACTACCTCTTTCACCAAGCTTTTGGTCACCTGTCCTAATATCTCCTTTTGTGGCTCGGGGTCTGATTTTTGTCTGGTTGCCCTCCTGTGAAGCGCCGCGGGACGTTTTACTACGTTAAAGGCACTATCCAGTGGCAGGAGGGTCGGTAACCAGAGGACACAGATTGAAGGGAATTGGCAAAGGAACCAGAGGGGAGATGAGGGGAATTTTCTTTACGCAGCGAGTTGTTGTGATCTGGAATGCGCTGCCTGAAAGGGCGGTGGAAGCAGATTCAATAGTAACTTTCAAAAGGGAATTGGAGAAATACTTGAAAGGGAAAAATTTGCAGGGCTGTGGGGAAAGAGCAGGGGGGAGTGGGACTAATTGGAGAGCTCTTTCAAAGAGCCGGCACAGGCACGATGGGCCGAATGGCCTCCTCCTGTGCTGTGAGATTCTATGGTTCTGTGATAAGAACGTCTGGCAACAAGAAAACATTGGGCCCAAAAAAGCCATTGCCTTTATCATAGATCAGCCCAGCTGTGTGCACATCCTCTCTCCATGCGCATAAAATCAAGTCTACAGCACAGAAAACAGGCCAGTCGGCCCAACTGGTCTATGCCAGTGTTAATGCTCCACACGAGCCTCCTGCCACCACTCTTCATCCAATCCTATCAACATATCCTTCTCACTCCCTCCTCAATGCAGGAACTGAACCTGTCTATGTTCCTATAGTCTATGCTGCCTGCTTTAGTAGCCTTGATTTGGCAATTATTCTGGAATTCTGTAACCTTCTGGGTGATCGAAATAGAATCTTGCATTGCTCACATGCAGATGTTATTGAGAGTCTCACGCACGGCCTTTTAACCAGGTTCAGGGTACGATTGTAGGTCGTTGCAGTCTGTTCTTAGTGAAAATGCCTCTTGGGAGGTGCTGGGGACTGCAAGTTAACGTCTCGATTTAACGTCTCATCTGAAAGACGGCACCTCCGACTGCAGTGCTCCCTCAGTACTGCCCCTCCGACAGTGCAGCTCTCCCTCAGTACTGCCCCTCC